>JASDQU010738415.1:0-18790 GCA_032191745.1 Picea mariana | reverse complement strand
ACTTGGTTTCATCAAACGTAAATCCATTCATTACAAAGCTTTGAGGGTAAATATTTACAAAGTGGGTTACTTTTTTTTTTTTTTTGATGAAAACGGATAATGGATCTTTATTTAAATAGGCAGTGACAAAGTCACTATAGCTGTTACAACTGGTTTGACTTCATGAGGCTCTAACCGGCCTTTCTGAGTAAAAAATCCTAAAACTTGTAAACCAAATAAAGCTTTAAACTCGTTGTCTGTGGTGGCTTCTATACAAAATGCCAACATCACAG
The DNA here is from genome assembly GCA_032191745.1 of Picea mariana. Lineage (NCBI taxonomy): Eukaryota > Viridiplantae > Streptophyta > Pinopsida > Pinales > Pinaceae > Picea > Picea mariana. The sequence goes on along the minus strand of JASDQU010738415.1, from coordinate 18,518 downwards.
AGTTATTTGAAGATGTCTTGCTTGGATGCATCTTGACAGGCCAGACTTCCTTGGAACCTCCTTCTGGGGCAGGCCGTGCTCGATTTGCCATTCCAAGGTCAGTTTTTCCAGTTGGTTCTCTAGCTTAAGGACTTGGGTTTCAAGCTCCTCCTTTGGGTCTTTTTGTTCATGTTGAACCTAGTCCACGGTTTCAGCAAAGACGTTTTTGGTCTTTGTGATGTCTGCATCGAGCATGGAGAGCCTTTGACCTGGCTTAGCATCGAAACTCTGAAGGATGATGTCTTGATTTTGCACAATATTTTTAATCCTTTGCATTTCCTCCTCCATAGTATTGAACCTTTCCTCCATCGTTATCTTGCTCCTTGAGCTAGATGCCATGCTTGATTGTCGGGCTTCCTCTGCTTGAGCGTTTTCCCCTTACTTTCACTCCTTGGACTCTCACCGTTTTGCACAAGAATTGGCTCAAATCCTTCAGGGCCTATGTTTTTAACCATGGTCTTGATACCTTTCCTATCGGGTCCAATTGTTTCCTGAGAAATTCGAAGGGTGAAGTCGATCAGGTCGACCTTACACAGGTCATGAAGCTCGTGAGTGATCTTAGTCCTTCTCTGAGCCTTCATCTCCCCAATTGATTTCCTCTCCCCTCGTTCATGTTACATGTCTTGTCGTTGCGTGTCTTGTCGCTGGATTTGTATGGCTTCCCTTCAATCAGCGTTTCCCTTTCTCCTTTTCTTTGCCAGCTATCGTTCTTGCAAACTCAGGTTCCCTATCGACTGGCAGTAGCCCCCCCTTGTCTGCCCGAGCCTTACGGGATTTCCAAATGTGATGTGATTCCATTGATTTGGAGTTCCCCTTTTCTCAATGTGGCACCTCTATTTTCTTCTTTGACTGCTTGTTCATTCAGATCTCGAAGAACGTGGAACAGTTGAACGGTTCTCAACCTTTTCAGTAGGAGGTGAATTTTCTCCAGGATATGTTGGAGCTTTGTTTTCTTAACCAATTTATGAATATTTAGCTCTTGGATTATCAGTCTGGAGTCCCCTATTATCACTAAATCATTTACTTTATTACTGATAGCCTGGCTCAACCCTTTCCAGAGAGTGAGTGCTTCTGCTCGATTGTTGGTATCTACTCCTAGCCCCCAAGCATAAGATAGTTCTAGCTTTCCGTCTAGGTCCAAGAAAACCCCTCCTCCTCCTGCCGACCTGGGGTTTCCTTTGGAAGCCCCATCAAATAACAGTAGGTTCTTACTTCTTTGCCTCTTCCACTCACTGAATTCCTCCCGCTTCAACCGGATTTCCCATTTTTCATGTCTTGTTTCAATGCTTGTTTTCTCTGGTTGTTTCTTGAGATTGAATCTTTTGATCCACTACTCCTCTTCCACTTCTAGGCCTCTCGAATTCTTTACTTTGCTGAAGTAGGGGGAACTTTATCCAAAGAGGGCCTTTATCTTACTTTCCACTTGTGTAGGGTTGCAAGTGATCTCCCTGAAGAGCCTGTTGTTTCGCTCCAACCAAATTTTCCATAGAATGAATTTCGGTAGAGTTCTCCGGAGAATGTTGATTTGGGATTTTTTATTTACCTAGAATGGATAGAGAGAACTTCAGTTCCGAAGAAAATCATTGGTCTCTTGGGGTAGATCGAGTGTTCCCGGCTTTAGACTCAGGGCCAGATTCCACCTCTTTAGCGAATGGGCATTTCAGAAGCAAGTGATCTGATGTTTCCTCTTCTTGAATGAAAAGGGGATATCTGGAGGGGCCTTCCCACCCTCTCCTCCTTAGATTTTCTCCAGTTAATATGCTTCTATGAGCCAGGGTCTAGGGTGACATGAGAAAATGTTGTGAATATTTTATACCTTGTTGTTGTTGTGTATGTTCCAGAATATGAAACCCATCCCCTCTTGTCCTTTTTCCTTTCTTTTATCAGGGATTTCCCTTGTATGGAGTCCATCAAAGTGTTTCATTCCCCATCAAGCTCTTGAGGTCTGTTGTTGACTTCCCACCTGATCCAGGTTTTTTCCTCATCGTCGCTCCAAGTCGAGATGTCCCAAAGAGTGACTAGGTCTTGGGACTGCATCCAGGATTTTAGTTGAGTTGTTCCTTCAATTGAGTTTAAAGGTGGGTCTCCCAACACTGAGTCATCCCATATTCTGATATTTTTTTTGTTTCCTGGTATCCAGGTAAGATTGGGATTGAAGAGTTTCATTGATTTTAGGTACAGGGTGAATATTGGAGACCCTTTTATCGTGTTTGCAGGTTGATCCAGGCATTTTGTTCTCTGGTCGTGGAAGCACTTCTTCCAGATTTCTTTTTTGCTCCAAGTGGACTTCCCCGAGACAAGATTGCAGAGAATCTTGGCTCCAAGAGAAATATTTTGAGAGTTAATATAAATGAGATGGAGACTGCCTTCTGAGAATGGTTTGGTGAATTTCTCCCAGCTTATAATATGTAGCTTCCTCTCATTTTTCTTTTCTCCCTCCCACAGGAACCGTCTAAAAAATGCATTTATTTTCTGAATCATGGTGGTTGGGGCTAGCAGCAACGATCTTTGGTAGATCAGGATGCTTGCTAAAACCGCCTTTATGAGAACAACTTTACCTGCTAGGTTTAACCATTTTTCTCCCCAAGAGTTAATTCTTCCCTTTAACTTGTCTATAAGAGTGAGCCACTGAGACGCCTTTGGTTTGGTCTTGAAAATTGGCACTCCCAAATATTTAAAGGAATCCCAATTGGTGAAACCTTCCATCCCCAGGACTCTTGAAATCTCCAACATTTCCCTTGGAGAGGTGTTCCACCTGTAGATCTTGCTTTTGGGCAAGCTTATTTCACTTCCTGAGATCTCATTGTAAATGTTCAGTTCTGTTTTAAATTTTCTGGTTGTTTGCACACTTGCTCCTCCTAGAAGTAGAGTATTGTCCGCGAACTGGGCGTGATTAATGTCCTTTACCCTCGGGGCTATTCTTAGGCTGAGGAGATTTTTATGTTGTTGGCCATAATCTAGTTGAAAGCTTAGCACAGAGGCTTGTATAGAATAGAGAAGCAGGGATAGGGGGTAGCCTTGTCTGAGGCCCCTGAAAGCTTGAAAGAACTTTGTTGCTCAACCACTTACTAGGGGGGAAATCTAGGGGAGTCTAATGCAAGCTTTTATCCAGTTTATAAAGGCTGTAGAAAAACCGAAGTTTTCCATGACTTTAAACAGAAAATTATACCTAACTCTGTGAAAATCATTTGTGAGGTCGAACTTTATAATCATACCTTTGTATTTTCTGTGATTGCTTGAGTGCAGCGCTTCCTGAACCAGAGTGATGTTATCCACTATTTGCCTTCCTTTTATGAACTCGCCCTGATTTTCTGAAATGATGGTAGGAAGGATTTTTTTTAGCATATTGGCTATTATTTTTGTGGTTAACTTGTATCTCATGTTGCAAAGAGAAATTGGCTGGAATCTTCCATAACTTATCGCTCCCTTTTCTTTTGGAATTAGGGCTAAGAAGGAAGAGTTTGTTCCCCCTCCTATTTTGCTGCATCTCTGAGATTTCAGAACCATTTTTAGCAGATCTGATTTTATTATTTCCTAGAAATTTTGGTAGAATCTGGTTGTGAAGCCATCGGGGCATGGATCTTTATTCGGGTTCATCTTATCCAGGGCCTCTTTGATTTCTTTCATCTTAACTTGTGCTAAAATCTTTTCATTGGTTTCTTCGTGGATAGAGGTTGGAACTAAGGCGAGAGGGTAGGTATTCGTATCAAGGAAGGTCGATTGAGTCTCCATGTAGAGATATTTGAATGTTTCGAAAGCTGCATTTTTTATACCTTCAAAATATGTTATAACCTTATCACGATCATGGATTTCTTTGACTGCCTTGTATCGTTATCTTGCTTCTGCTTGCTTGTGGAAGTAGTTGGTGTTTTTGTCTCCGACTTCTAACCAGAGGTTTCTTGATTTTTTTTGCCAATACCCTTCCTCCTCTCTGTAGGCTTGGTGCATTGTCCTTTGAAGATGATCCTCTTTGGAGAGGCTTTCTTGAGTTATCTCTTTCCCTTCCATCTCTAATTGGTGATCTTCAAGATTTTTTTTGTGCTTCCTGCCTTCTGATAGTTGGGATTTTTTGGGTTTTAGCCCAGTCTTTTAGCACTTTTTTGAGCTTCCTAAGATTTTCTTCCCATACAAAAAAGGGGGATCCGCAGACCTTCTCATTCCATACTTTGGCAACAAGGTCATGGAAACCCTCATATTGAAGTCATACAGGACTGAATCTGAATGGAATAGGTCCTATATTTATGTCATGCGAGAGCTCTAACAGAATTGGTTTGTGATCGGAAACACTATGCGGAAGGATTTTAGATGAAAAAAATAGACCTAGGAGCAGGAAGGAGCTTTGAACTAAAAACCTATCTAGTCGGGCAACAATATGTCCGAGCCCCACTCTCTTGTTTTTCCATGTGAACTTTCCTCTGGAAGGTTTGATATCCTCCAAATCCCAATCTAACATAATATCATCTACCCATTCCCTAGCGGGGTCTCTCACAAAGGACCCACCTTTTTTCTCTTCCACGGCAAGGGTTACATTAAGGTCCCCCCCCAATAATGATATTTTCCAGCTTGTTTGAGTTTAGGAAAGCTTTAATCAAATCCCAATAGTTTCTTTTTTCTTAAAGTTAGGCATGGACATAAAGGTTGAAGAGACTTACCATTCGGCCCATCTCTTTGTGTAACAGGCTGGTGAAAACCAAATGCATGCTTCAGAAGAGATTAGATCATATTTCGAGGTGTCCCAGAAGGTTCCTAGACCTCCTGAGGCCCCTCTTGCGCTAACTACTATTCCCTGGCCTTTTCTCTAGAAGTATTTACTTACTTGGAGGAAGTCTTATTCCTCCATCTTTGTCTCCTGAATTAGTAGGATCTCAAGATTTGACATTATGATTAAGTCTTTGAGAGCTTCTTCCTTTATTCTGCTACTGAAACCCCTACAGTTCTAGGAGGCTAGTTTCATGATTTACTTGCGAGGGGGTGTTGGCTCCTTTATGAGCCTTAGCCTGCTTTCTTGTCGTTCTTACATTAATCAATTGCTAGACTGTTTTCTACGAGCCATTGAGGACCTCTTTTTAAGTTTCCTTTTCCCTTTCTTCTATTTTGGATTTCCTTCCTCTGCCTACTTTTTTGGGTGTGGCAATGGAACCACTTGCATTCGTAAAGTCACTATCTATAGACACCTCTCCTGGTTCCGCGTATGGATTTTCTTCTTGTTCTTCTGCGGCCTTCCCCTGTCCCTTTTTCATTTCATGCCCTGATTGATCCATTTGGTGCTCTTGCGTTCCGGGGGTAGTATTTTCTTGCGTTTCTATTTCAATGCTGGGGGCTCCTTTGGTTTCTCTCCTGGCTCTTTCTTTGTTTGTTCCTTCTCTCCTAACACGGTGAAACTATTTCCTGATGAGGATGCCACTGCCTGAACTTAGGGCTCCTTGGTTGAGATTACGACTGCCTTTGTATGTCGTTTTTCTTTAGGTTTTTGGCCTATTTCCAGCCTTCCCCTTCTTCTTTCTCCTGATTAGGGGTTTTTGGACAATTTCTGAGGAAGTGGCCATATTCATGGCATCCCCTGCATTTGAAACGGAGATGTTCGTAGTCAAGTTTCTGGAAGTGTTTCCAATCTCCAACATTTAACTTGACTGCCTCTGGGATGCCTACCTCTAGGTCAACTTCCACGCAGATGCATGCATAGGAGTACTGATCTTTGGTGTCGGCTCTGTCGATATACTTCCCAAGCCCGTTTCCAATTGTTTGGAGTGAGATAGGGTTCCAGTAATGGATTGGGAGGTTGGGTAGGCGTACCCAGACCATAACTTCCTTGGGAAATTCCACCACGGGATCAAAATCTGGTGTCCATCTATTCAGATACAACCCTTGCATTCCCATAAAATATGGGCCATTTCTGAAGATTAGATCCCTGTCTTCCTTTGAGATGAATTTGAAGATGTAGAACCCTCTTCCCACCGCATAACAAGTGACATTGTTCTGGATCAACGGTCTCCAGTTCCTTTGGATCCAGTTATCGGTTGTTCTAGTTGATAGCCATAAGCCCATGAATTGACCCACTAGACCATGATCAGACAGAGAGACAACAACTTTCATAGGGTGTTCAAGAGGCAGCTCGATTTATGGGATCAAGTCGAGTTTCTTAACAAAGCTGGGCGGCGCTGAGGGAGAAGGATTCTTACCTTGGTCGACAAGGAGCCTGCAGAAGGAGTCTTCGGTTGAAAGGGGAGGCAGGGGAGGCGGCTCCCCTCCTCTTGAGATCGCCATCGCAACGGTTGGGCGTGGTTGTCAGAGCAGCAGAACCAATCTATTACAATGTTAGTATGGTATGTTCTAGACTCAAAGTGGGTTACTATGTTACGACCTTAATAGATGTATATATGAGACCAAATGTATATATAGTATTAGATTTTAGTCGGAGTGATGAAATTTCTATGTATGTTTGTAATTCTATTTTTTGTCATTATCCCAATATATAAAATATAAAAAAATTACATGCACTGAATGTACACCAAATATAGTCATGAATCACCACTCCAATGATGAGTTACTTAATGATGTCTTATACATTAAGATAACAATAACCCTTAAGTACATCCATATATCCAAATTATAAGTCCATGTATACAATAATGACTATAATGACCTATATATATGCATATCCATGTGCATTGCCCATGTAGGTCTATTGCCCAACTATCCTGCTATTATATATACATTTGAACCTATATATATATCGATATTAGGTTCATGACAATTGATACATGAAGAATCATAATTCAATGGGGGTTTTTAATTCTATGAATTCATGTTAGGCTTAATTTCATTAATTAACCTTATGAATTGAATGGGGGTTTTTAATTCTAGTTCTCTCTCCATCACAAATTTGTTGTGGCCATTTTTCACATCACTATCTCAATTTCCACATTTGTGACTCATGATACTAATCAACATCTTCTCTTGATTATTTTCATGAATATCAATCTTGAAGTTTACATACCAACTTATAACATGCGTGTATTCCAAAAAGGTGCCATGATTATAGCTATCTAACGAATTGATAACAACATAAAATATTATATGAGTGAAACTCTAATCAAAGAAACAAGAACCAAATAACCAAACATTTGAGGTTTTTTTCGCACACTCAAGAACAAATTGCACTCTAACGAATTGATAACAACATAAAATATTATATGATATTATATGAGTGAAACTCTAATCAAAGAAACAAGAACCAAATAACCAAACATTTGAGGGTTTTTTTTGCACACTCAATAACAAATTGCACTTGTAAATATAAATTAAGGGTGGAAAACACCTCCACAAAATATTATTGATGTATTTTGGAATTACAAGCATCTTACAAATAAGAGAAACCCCTATTTATTACAACAATGGTATAAAATGACAAATATTTTATTACCTAAGGAAAATATTTTATAAATATTCAAGTGTGATTTTACAAAGATTTTTTTTTTTTTTTGAGAAAAAAAATTGTACTTGATATTTTTAAAAGAATAATACAAAATATAACCATTAGATATTGCATCACACAAAAATTCCTTATAAGACCATTAACATAAACTTATATATTTATGATTACACAAAATACCCTATAGGACCATTAGCTAGTCATTCTTTAATCAGTTTTATAACCAAGCCTCTTCTTTTCTATTTCATATTTTCTAAACATATATATTACAAAATATTATTGAGGTATTTTGGAATTATAAGCATCTTACAAAACAAATAATAGAAACCCCTATTTATTACAACAATGGTATAAAGTGACAAATATTTTATTACTTAAGGAAAATATTTTATAAATATTCAAGTGTGATTTTACAAAGATTTTTTTTTTTTAGAAAAAAAATTGTACTTAATATTTTTAAAAAGATAATATAAAATATAACCATTAGATGTTGCATCACACAAAAATTCCCTATAAGACCATTAACATAAACTTATATATTTATGATTACACAAAATACCCTATAGGACCATTAGCTAGTCATTCTTTAATCAGTTTTATAACCAAGCCTCTTCTTTTCTATTTCATATTTTCTAAACATATATATTACATTCATCCAAATGGTTCATCAAAAAATATGACTTTCATCATCTGGAGCAGAGTCCTATAACCACTACAAAAATAAATAAAAGGTAATATTTATAACCACCAAAAAAAATAAATAAAAGGTAGTATTTAAAATGTAGTTATAATTTGTGTCAATTCTCAAAGGAGATTCCTCATAATGTTTATCCAACCATAAAAAACCTAGATCTTGAATAATTTCTCAAAAATAAATAAAAGGTAGTATTTATAACCACCAATAAAATAAATAGTATTTAAAATGTAGTTATAATTTATGTCAATTCTCAAAGGAGATCCCCTCATAATGTTTATCCAACCATAGAAAAACTTAGATCTTAAATAATTTCTCATTTGGACAAAGTATTAGTTTCAATGTTTTAATTCTCTATATATATGAATGAAAGTAATCGACTCAAATTAAGTAGTTCTAAGGCTAGCCTTTGAAAATTCATTGTATGTAGCAATTTCTCTTGTTTCTTTCATTTAATAACTAATAGAAAATCATCAAATATCTCCAATTTTTGAATTCCTTAAGACAAAGATAACATCATTAAGTATTTGAGAGCCATAAATTATGTTCCCTCATAATGTTTATCCAACCATAAAAAACCTAGATCCTTGGAAAAAGTATTAGCTTCAATGTTTTAATTATATATATATATATATATATATTAAAGTAATCGACTCAAACTAAGTAGTTCTAAGGCTAGCCCTTGAAGATTTATTGTATGTAGCAATTTCTCTTGTTTCATTCATTTAATAACTACTAGAGAATCACTAAATATCTTCAATTTTTGAACTCCTTCGGACAAAGATATCATCATTAAGTATTTGAGAGCCATAAATTATGTTGTATTGTTGGATTTTTTACCCATATTTTCCTTAATATGATAAAATGATTTTCTAAAAACTATAATAGACCCTCAAATCCATAGATGTTCTCTTACCCTTGGTAGGCACCATAAAAATTCTTCAACAATAAATCCTATGAATCTGAAGTTCTCCGATGCCTTTTCCTTCTAGTTACAATGTGTATTTTCATATTGTGAAAAGAATAGATTACCTAGGTAGTAACCTATAAGGTAGGTACCTCTTTGTCCTCAAATTATAGTTCATTGTGTGCCAACCAAACACCCCACAAAATTAGAAAATGGATCACCCTAAATAGCTTCAACTCGTATCTTTGAAACCATTGATGTAAACAAGAATCATTGGTGTTTCCATTCCATAAATTATCCAAGTGTAACCACTAAGTGATATCTCTCCCGAACTGAATAATGAAACGACAAATAAATGAAAACTCAATATTTATTTCTTCACTATTCCTACATAATACACAAATTTTTGGTCCTTGTGTTTTCCCTTTTTGTATGAGTTCCCAAGTCAAAACCCAATTATTCAATACCAACCACATGTGGAGGATAGTCTTTTGAAGTTCCCTAACTTTTTGGATATTTAAATACCACCACTTTTTTTCTTGATGTTTATCAAACCTAAGAGATATATAGATGGAATCTTTTGTATATTTACCTCCAACCTTGTTCATTGACCATCCTAAATCATCATCTGACTCCCTTATCCTTATATGTCCCTTATTAAGTTCCTCCAAGTACATGTCCCACCTAGTAGAAAAATCATCTTCGAGACCCAAATTTCCAGAATTTTTCCACCCCTAATGCTATATATCCATTATATGTCCATCCACCACATGACGTAAAGTAATATCCATTTGTCATGAAAGTAATGAATTATATATTTAAGAAGAAAAATGAGATTCCCACATCTCATGATAGTGTCAACACCATCCCTAAACTTCTTACCATTCCCAACCCACCGGACAAGATGCTTACCAATGATTGGGAAAGCCAATACTAGGGATTTCTAATGATTAGAAACACCCTTAATATTTTTCATTTACCTCATAATTTAGTCCAACATTGTTTCTAGGAATATATACTTTTGTACCGCAATTCTTTCCTAGAGGCTCTCCTTTTGTATAAGATTCCAAAGGCTTTTTGCAACTATGGTGTACAAAAAAATATGTACATGCTTGAGTCCCTAGACTTTTTTATCCTTTGGTTGTGTTATGGCCTCCCATTTTGCAAGATGGAAACCCCGTGATTTTTACTTCCATTTCCATGAAAAGTGAAAACAAGTCCTTCTAACCCTTTACAACACCCCTTTTGGCATATGATCTAATAGCTACCAGTATACATGAATGGCTTCAAGTACAAACTTAACAAGGGTTTATATCAAACCTCTAGAGAGCCACCTATTGCACCAAAAAATTATCTTTGATTCATTTTTTCCTATGAGCCATTGCCAATCCTTTTAAAAATCTCCATTTGATTTCAAAAATGAATCCATATACTTAATTCTTGATTTTAACTCCACCGAAGAAAAAGGAAAAACTAGATTTAGTGTGTGCATGGTAACATCAACAATGGAAGGAAAAATGTGTGTAGATTTGTTTAATTTAATCTCCATTCATGTAGCATTATTGTAAATCTATAGTATTTCCTTCAAAAATATCCCTTATTCCCATGATCCATTTGTGAAAAGTAAGAGATCATCCAAAAATAGAAGGTGTGTTAAATATTCCCTACCCCCAATCTTGACTCCTTGTAATTGTCCCCTCCTTCTAAACTCTTGAATAGTTTGACTTAGCCCTTCTACCAATAAAAATAGATGGGGGAAAAGGGAAGCCTTGTCTCAAACATCTAGTCGGTATGAAAAAATGGGAGGTAGATCCATCGATAAGTGTAGCAGATGAAACAAACATAACACACCCCATATATAATTGACAAAATATAAACTCGTGCATGTATGAATTAATGGTAACCTCATATACAATTGGTAGGTCATATCATAGGCCTTAGAGAGGTATAACTTAATACCATAGCTGAAATTTTCTATGGTCTAATGGATTTTTTCCCTTCTTGTGCACAACCAATTACCTCATGTATTTTCTTTCTTTCCAAAAAATGAAATTTCTCTGGAGAGATAAATATTGAAAGTAATTTCTTCAACCTAACTTCCAACACCTTAGATATTATCTTGTTAATCCAATTGCAAAGGGAGATATTCCTAAAGTCATCAAATGAGAGCAATGAATATAGAATTAAAAGGACCAAGTACCTTACCAATTAACCTAACTTCCTCAACCACTCTAAGTAAATCCTCACCAAACAAATAAAAATATCCAAGGTCAAACTCCACAGTACAACCATTTGGAATAGGACTTTTGTCCTCCTTAATGGAGGAGAGTACATGTAGTAGTTCCTCCTTAGTAATTTCTTAATTCAATTCTCCATTGTCATATTTTGTTGCCAACCTAGGAAAATATGAAGACACCTTGATTATATCAACAATATTAGTATCATATCCTGACAATTCTCCTCCTTGAGCCAATGAGGGTTGGCATTGCGATCGTTCCTCTCAAATCAAAATATTATAGGGAATTGATCTAAAATCCTACCTTCCTCTATCCATGATCTAAACATGTTGACCTACTGGAAAAGGGGATATAAAACCAAGAACCTATCCAATCTCTTAGATACAACATATTTACCTACCCTATTATGTCGCCAACTAGGTCTGAGACTAATTGGTTGTACATCAACTAAACTAGCCTTTTCAAAATGACAAAGTAAGTAATGATCTATCATATCCACCTGAGTTGAGTCCCCTACAACCTCCAATCTAGTCAAATTAAAGTTAAGTCACCACCAATAATGGCTCTTCCTTCCTTGAGACATTTTAAAGCCGAAAAAAACTCTCCTAGAATCCATGCTTATGTCCATCAGGGCCATACACATTTAGCATAGTAAATGTCTAACTCATAATTTTACTTTAAAAATCTAATCATTGACCTGAAATTATAATATAATAATTAATTAGAAGTAGATTAGTATTCCAACATGTTATTATTCCTCCTAATAGTCCCATTGAATCAATAAAATTGTAATCCCACCCCTTAAAACATTTCCTCCACTTTACTAAAATGTGCAACCCCTTGAACATTGTCTCATGTATTAAAATGATATCAGGATTTTCCACCTCCATGAAACAAGTTAGGGTAACTCTATGGTGATTACTACCCAAACCCCAAATGTTTGTAGATGATATTTTCATTACAAACTAGCTTTAGGAGCTTGGTTTTCTCTAAGAACCCATGTATTAGATCTGTGATTACCTTATTGAATCTCTTTCATAGCCTTAGTATGTGCATGAAAAAAATAATATTTCCTCTCTACATTATTGGGTGCAACATCGTTGAGGTAATATAACCCTATGTCACTTGATATATCCCCCCCCTAAGTCAACATCATGTTTTCTCATCCCTTAGTAACATCAAAACCACCACTAGATTCTATTTCAAAGGAATCATTATCAAGTTCAATGGATATGCATCCTCCCAAACCTAAGTAACTAGAATGAATTTGATAGGTATTCCCAGTTATGGGCTCTACCCCTAAATTTTTTTTCACATCCCTACCATCCTTCTGGAATTTGGTTAAACTATGTTTATTCCCTTCCACTAGAATTGGCCACCAAGACTCCATGTTTGTGAGGACATCAATACTTAGAGTAGGTGTAGTTGGAACAAACTTATATGATGAGTATTTCTCTAGAAGTGTGCATTCTTGAACTAGTTCAAGCACCAACTCTTCCACGAGACTAGATGATCGACATCTATGTCGTTCAACTCCTTAGCACTTATGTTACATAGGCTAGTATCAACAACCTTTGATGGGTTTTGCTTCATAGAAACTAAGTGAAAATCAACAACTTAATCATATTTAATAGAATATTCACTCAAACCCTCATTCACCACCTTCATAGGAGGTTCTTACGAACTTTTTCATGTAACCTTTTCCTCAATTGATTTTGGAGTCACACCTTCAACACTCACATCACTCTTACACCGCCAAATGTCCTTCCTGAAGGGTTTTTCGTGGTTCTACACTACATGAACGTAATGGTGACAACACATGCATATGAAAGGTACATTCACATAGTCTAGACTCTCATATAACCCTTCTTTTATATTGACTTCGACTAGGATTTTTGTTATAGTCTACCTTGAATCCTCCTTATAACCCTCATTAACACAAATTTCCATGCCTATACAATTACCCAAATACGTTCCTCAAACCAAAATTCCAATGGCAACCTAGTCATCTTAACCCAAACAAGAATAATAGAAGAAACCTCATATCTAGGATCAAAATAAGGGTGTTGGGGTTTGAGATTTAAAAACGCTAAACCCTAAAACAAACAACCTTGAAGTATCACTGCAACATCACCTCAAATAAAAACACAAACCCTATCCACCCATAGGTGAGAAGATGAAAGGTTGAGTTATACCCACTTACTAGAGACTAGAAATTTTGAAGCCAAGAACTCAACGTATACTTCTCCGTCTACCTTTTGAAGAATTTTCCAACTAGAGTTCTACCCAAATAGTCAAGAATTGCATTCACTCTGTTGTCTTCACCTACAACCAACCACCCTCCTTTCTCCTCACAACCCTCTTACTTTCCCTCTAGCCCGTAGAAATACCTCCAAATTCTTAGCAGGAAAACCTCCCACCCGACAATTTAGATCAATAACACTTCTGACGAACCCTCCACCACATGGAACATCCACTAAAAGAAAAAAATCATCCTTATGGAAATCCTTCGACACATCACATGCAACCCTAGACTAAGAGAGAACCCATCCTTCCTCAACTTTGTTTTTCATGGAATGATATGGAGAAATCACATAAGTGCTCTCCGTGAGACAACCTTCCACATGAATACCTCGATATTTTTCCTCCCCCACTATGATTTATATAGTCATACCTTCACTCTTGTGAACGCCTACATAGACTTTGACATGACTCTGACTGCCAATCTTCATGACATAAAAACTCATTTTAGGGATACTATCCAAAGTCTCGAGCACTTTCAAACTCCCTAGTCCCTTGTCCCTAAGGTGTTGTGGAGACAACTTGTCACCAAGCAACCCCCACGAAGCATTTGAGACTAAATACTCAAAGAATTGAATCCCCTCCATAGGTTCATCTGAGTAGACCACCAACTAGATATCTTCATAAATATTCACTAGGGTTTCCAACACCTCATCTTCAAACACCTCCCTTTGGATAAACTTTCAATCTAGATATCATTTGATTGAAATATATCCATACGTAAAAAAAACAATTTATACATCATAATTTTATAAAAATCTACTAATTTAACATTAATATAAAGTTACAAGCTTACATATAAAATAACTCATTAAGATACAACTTAATAAATATATTTTAGTTATGTACTCAACACAAAATCCCTTATTTAATTTTCAAGAATCTACTTATGCCAAATGTATTTCTTTAGGGAGGGATTTTGCCTAAAACTTATCATCCAATACCACGTTTCCTTAGAGAGGGGTTTTACCTAAAACATTTCGTACAATACCACTTGTTTTGGGATACCATCTTTGTTTGCCTTCCATTCCGAATATACATGTGTACTTATTACCTGCGGCAGCATTGGGTGCTTTGAACCGTCGGAATTTCGGTAAAGATTTGATTTCCAGTCGTTAAATTGGTGGTATGCCTGCAAATATGTGAAAGAATAGAAAAAGCCAAAGCCAATTTTGCCTCTTCCTTGTCCACAAAATTTAATTCACGAGCAAAAGGAGAATACGCACACATTTACAATTTTGTCGGTGGCTTCAAAGTTCAGGTGTATTTATCACTTCTTTGAATACTGACAGAGAAGCAGTCTCTTTGTGAAAATTTAGGATAAATTGAAAGTGAGGTTTAAAGCACTACAATTTTTTAGTCTTTGATGCGTTTGGCATGAAACCAAGGCGTGACGCTGAATTTTGTCTGATTTATTGCTAAGATCAGTGCAATTTTTTTCCTTTCGAGCATTTTAGTCTATGAAAACCTGAGGGAAGAGAAACTGTGAGGCACAATGCGGAAACTGAAGGAATCTTGACATTTTGTAGAGAAACCGTGAGTCACAAGGAAATTAGATAGATTCACTGTCTTAACCACACTAGCAACCACTTCAGAGAATAACCACACATCAAACTAGGAGCTAACTCTTTTGGAAAGAATATATGGTATCCAAGTAGATTTAACAACCTCTTAAAATATAGAAATAAAATCCTTACTTAGACAAACTCTACCAATAATGACCAATAATCATAACAATCACAAATATGATCACACATAAGACTAAGACAAGTAGGAGTTAATAATTTCAAAACTCCCCATTAATGACTACTTGTCTTAATCTTAGTCAAGTCGGGTCTTCATCATCATCTAGTCATCTACAACAAATGCTCCACCATGAAATGAATAACATCCTGATTAGCAAAGTCTATATTTGATCCATCCTAGCACTTACATCTAGTACCTCATCATGTAGACATCACCATATTGTCAAAATCCATATAAAGGAGCAACCATCCACCGGAATGCATGGGTACCTAACTATTGCAACCATCGGTCTAAGAGGATGTCCTTCAAGTACATGGTTCATTCAACTTCTTGATGAACTCCCCTTGAATGTAAAACTTATGGTTTCTATGCACCTCCCAGAGTCCACAACCAACATGGTCCATTCATAGAGCATGAAGCCAATGCATGACCCAATTTTCAAAGTGTTTTCCAACTCTATAACATAGGATTCTACACTATACCAAACAAGTTATCCAAATCATCAGGGACACATGGAAAAGGGATATGCATGTCTATATAGGTCTTATAACAATACTCCCTTTACATGTTACATACATAGATACAGGTACATACAATTAACATACTCCATTTCATGGAGACGCTAGGTAGAAGATTGAAAAACAATTCGTAGGTACCATTACAATACTTCTCTCAAGTACCAACTGTTGAAAACTACTAGACATACACGTAGTCAATAATAAGATTTCGACTAGAACTATGAGAAGAAATACAAATGACTAAGTAATCTAAAAATCAACAGCGGAAATAAATGAACAATAGACAGTATTCAAGTACAGATTTGACAAGTAGATATCTGGGCAATGCCCCTGGAAAAACCCCAAAGGGAAAACCAGCCAAGGAGAGATTCTTTTATTAAGCTCACAGGAAAACAATTTTTGAGTTTACAGCAAAACATGAACAACATTAATAAATTGTACATATCTCATCAACCCACAACATTCCAACCTCAAAAATTGTGCCCACAAACTTTCTTGAAATATGTGCCTAGATTTTCGTATAGCTCTACGAACTATATAGTTTGTAAAATAAAAACAATACCTCGATTTGTGTGCCTAAAATATGTACTAACTGTACATATTTGTACGAATTTACTCGGCCAAATATTCACCTCGAAATATGTGCAAGAGATCAACCTCGATTTTCTTTGCCTTTTCTCTACTATACGACCAACATTAAATGTTGTAAGACTTGCTCTAAAATCCATACTATACTATATATTAATTATAGCTACTTTACATGGGAGGCATGCCTCCAAATCTCCTTGGGATGTGTGTCAATCCTCTTGTTTCTCTTTCTCTTCTTCATTTCAACTCAAACTCACTTGAAAAATGTGTCTCTTCACATTCCCACTCAATCTCTCCTTAAAATGTGTGCTCCACCTCTCTCACAAGATCCTCTTATTTACTCATTAATGAGTAACTTCCCTAACCCTAGATCTCAATGGATGAGATTCAATATCACCCCACAAGATCAACATATGTGACTTATTCTTTCATTGAGTTCACATAAATCACTTAAGTGACCCAAACTTTATAAAGTCAGTTTTACCCATTAAATAATAAAAGACCCCATTTAACTTTATAAAATCACTTTATAAAGTCAAGTCACTAGAGAAAGACTTTTGCTCGGTCACTTCTGCATGTTGGGCACTGCCAATGCAGAAGTACCTATGAGCTACAAAAACTAACACTCCCTCTTAGCGAGGGAGGTACTTATGGAACCTCCACCAAAATATGTCTCCAACGTCGTCATCTCATATGTTGTTGTAGCTGCTCCCTATAAACTAAAAGCCTCAACTCCCTTTGAACTATGATATGGAGACATTTCCATCCAAGGCATGCTCCTAGAAGTTTCCTCACTCTCCTGAGCATCCAACTTTTTCACCTCATACCAGCTGAGTCCTTAGAAAGTACTGGAAGAATCCTAAGTCCCTGGTATCAACTCACTCTTCTGAGCAACATTCTCACTCTCAGACACTGACATAGATTTTGAATCCAACAACCAATAGATCCAACCACAAGATGTCCTAGGAACCTGTAATAACCTCTCATTTTGGACACCAATCAATACAACTATGTCTGGAGAAGCTCCCTTTGGATATAGAAATACCTTTCCACAGAAGAACGCCACTCCACATCCATAAACCTCCAAAGTTGACACTGAGAGTAAACTTACCAGTAGCTCTGGAACAAACAATACCTCGGCCAACTCTAGAAAACCTCCTGACTATAGCTCGAATCTCACACATCCAACCCCTTCCATAGCATGTCTCGTGCTATCCCCACAACCCACATAGCAGTTTGAGTCTATCTCTAAGAACCTGAGGAACACCAACCTCATTCCCGTCATATGTCGAGATGTACCATTGTCCACAAACCACACTCTAATGTCCCCAAACACTACACTACCATTGTTTGAAAGACTAATCATCAGAGAAAATTGCTTCTTGAACTTCTCAGTAAACTCAACAACCTCAGTTGATGTTGATATCTATGGAACCTTTTGTTAATATTATGGTAGTTGCGGGAGGTATTTACCTCCACGTGCGAACCTGATGAGAATAGAAGACTCTGGGAAGCAAGAGAAACCCTAATGAGTTGGATAATAACCCTAGAAGCCTTGTCGGCTCAAGAAGATAATT
The DNA here is from genome assembly GCA_032191745.1 of Picea mariana. Lineage (NCBI taxonomy): Eukaryota > Viridiplantae > Streptophyta > Pinopsida > Pinales > Pinaceae > Picea > Picea mariana. The sequence continues at coordinate 479 of JASDQU010738415.1, read as the reverse complement.
TATATTAGGCTATTAGCCTCCAAGAGAAGAATTCGGTCAGAAATAATAATAGTATACTGAACAGACACATACCCAGAAGGAGAAGTCGGCCCCAGCAAAACTGGCAGGACTACTATAAATACAGGGCGCCAGTTCTCATTTGTAGCATCTCAGAATTGTAGTTTTCCCAGTTGGTGCACACTGCTGTTGCAGTCTTGTGCGCAGGTTTGGAGGAAGAGATGGTGCAGCTGCAGCAGCAGCAAGATCTCAGTTTTGGCTTGAATATCTCTTGGCTAGGGTTTGGAACATCTGATCAGTCTTTTGTGATGCGCTATCCTTAGGGATTGATGCGCTACTCTTTGTTTGGCTATCTAGCCTATGGTTTTCTTCCAGAGGAATTCTCAAGTCAAGGTTAAGGTGCTCGGAGGGAGGCTTTGGCCTATGGTTGGGTGATGAAGGTATTGTCAATGGTAAAACGAGCACACCATATTCTATATTCT
>JASDQU010738414.1:118299-128862 GCA_032191745.1 Picea mariana | reverse complement strand
CAATTGACCGAAGACTATAAAGAAGAAGAGTTGGTGGACGTAGCCTCAGGAGAGGGGTGAACCACGTAAATCCTGTTCTATGATGCTTTGTGCTTGTCTTAATGAGTTTATGTCTTCTTTTGATAAGTGCTTTGATGTAGTTGGATAGATCTACTTGCTTTGTGCTTATTATATGTGGGAATGCTAGATATGATCTACATGGCTGTGCTTAGTGCTCAATCTGATATGTTTACCTATCCTAAAGTGCTTGGATACAGTAGGTTAATGTGAATACTGCGAGGCTCTGTTTTATCAGTGAAGTAGATAACGATTGCATATTAAGGAATTGCAGGTGCTAAGTACTTTATTAAAGTGTTATAATCACAGATTTGTGTCCCAACTAAGGTTGCAAACACTTGAGTCCTACAACCACCCCTGCCTCTACCTTGGGTGAGACTTCATCTGCTTCACAGGTGTTGCCGAAAGGGTCGATAGTTAGTGTTTTGTTGGTGCGCTGTTATAGCGTTGAACCTGGGGTCTGCCCCTATGCCAACAAATGGTTTCATTGTCGGGACCTGAAACTGTGATTGCTGGGAATTGAGAAAGAGAAAGCTCTGTGCAAAGATTCATCTTGAAATTGTGAAAGCTCTGTGCATAGATCTGTGCCCTAGTGCGCAGTATTCTACTCGACTTATAAAGATCTGTGATAAAGAAATAAGGTCATATCTGAAAGAAAGAAACCCAATCTAAAGAAAAGAAGCTCAGATCTGAAAGAAAGAAGCCCGATCTGAAGAAAAGAAGATCAGATATGAAGGAAAGAAGCAAGATCTAAATGCTTGGCACTCTAAGAAAAGTAAAAGTAAGAATTTTTTATTAAAAGAGGTAAAATATGTAGGCTCTGTGCTCTGATAAAGGTAAGAATAGTTAAAAGTTTTAGATCTGGAAGCTTTGTGCTCTGTAGAAGTAAGATAAGTGGAAATTTTTATTTCTAGAGTATGGATCTAGGTATGTTTAATAGAGTCTGTCCTAGTTTGAAAACTAGAGTATTAATAGATGAAAGAAGGTTTGATACAAGTAGATCTGATCAGACTAGTGAAAGATATATTATACCTATGCATAGAAAGAATGTTTGGATTAACAAATGGAGGCAGGATCCTAGAAATAATTTATTATAGGTTAGATCCTATGATCCTAGTGCGCAGTACAGGAGAGGCTAGGGATCATTTAAAAGAAAGAGAGGATTGACCCTCTGTTACAGTTGCAGAAGACCAAGACATCTTGCTAAGGAATGCCCTAAAAGAATACCTAGTTGTCTTTGTTGTAAGGCTCTAGACCATGAAGTGTTGGATTACCCTAGAATGATCGCTAAGCTTGAAGGAATGAATCTGAATCAAGAAAACCCTAAGGCAGATCCAGAAGCTATAGCAGAACCCCAGGAAAAATCAGAGAAAACATTGCTATAGATGAAAGAAACCCTGAATAACCACCAACATGCTAGATTATCAGAGATCTTCAAAGCGAAGGAATGCATCGAAGAAAGAATAAGTGACTTCAACATTGACTGTGTTCTCGATGAGGAAACACAGGTGAATATTATGCCAGAGAGAACTTGGGAAGCTATAGGGAGGCCTGCTATGATTCCTTCATTAGGAGGAATAGGGTTATTCAAAGGAAAATTGGTAAACCTGTGTGGAAGGCTCACTCAGATACCTATGACCGTCATTGAAACTTCGACAGAAGAATATTTTGAGATTATTAAATTTATTGAAGACAACACCCCGTTTACCATGTTACTAGGGAAACCTTGGATTGACATAACTCAAGCTAGACGAAAGGAAGAAGAAGAAGCCTCGGAGCAGAAGAAACAAGACTTAAAATATTTCATGGCTAGAAGGATCGCATAATTGATTGAAGAACATGCGAACAGATCGAAGCTAGTTGTCACTAGAAACATTGATGTCGAAGAAAAAAGAACATTAGGAGACCCATAGAAGACTGAAGTACTTACTCCAGATAAAGAAGAGGTATTACCCCTGAATCCTAGGAAAGAATCTCAACAACGCGCAATAACTATGTTAAAAGACGATAAGAATCAAAATGGAAAAGAGACTACCGAAACAAAGCTCACTGGAAAGAAGGCTAGAAAGCTAAGTAAGAAGAGGGCTAAGATTGAAAAGTTACAGAAGATTCCAGATGGAAATTCACAGAAAGAAAATTTGCAGAATTGGAGCTTCGTCGGGATATTAGAACAACGACATATGGCACTTCGCCATGGAAAAACAATATAGCCGTTGGGGCCGATATATCCGCTTGAATTCTGCTCCGAACAGATAGAAAAGCAATAAAGATTCATCATCAGATCATTGGAACATTCCATAATGGATCGAACAAGTGTTAATAAGGGCTCATAACTGTTGCACGCGAACCGTTTCCTAGTTGCCTACTTATCCTGTCGCACCATGCATGAAGAACACTTTTGCTAACTGAGAATTTGAAGCCCGCAGACTGAACGAATTGCATACAGTGATCATTGCGCCCTTGCTATTATTCCAGTGCAGTGTCTAAGTCCATCGTGACCCTGATAATTTTAATCACGAGTGCGTATGTTCGACGAGCTCACCACAGTTGAAGAATCAGTAACGGAAGTTCTCCTCAAATTGATGACAGAAAGAGTCATGTCGAACAGAGGATTGTCTATAGGTGTACAAGCATCTTCGACGAGAGGACTGCAGGCCTCTCCGTCCATTGCTCGAGCCGGACCATCTCGGACAGATGATGAGAAACAAACATAGCACAGAGACGATATCATGAATGCTAAGCTGATTCCAAGCATTTTACCCACCTATCTACCACCTCTGAGCAGCACAATTAGTCGTGACAGTCTGCCCCAAGAATTTGAATATGCGTTGGTCACTGCGTACCTTCCGAAAGAGGTGTGCGCAATTTGTGTTGACCAGGATAAGTTCACATCGTTGAAGTTTAGCGATTTCAACCTCGACGATAGGAAGGTTTACAACATGCTCTCCTTGCATAAGTATCTGAAGAGAACAACAGGAAAGAAATCAAAGATTACCCCTCAGTCATGGACTCAGAACCTCATGTAGTCCACCCTACTGAATTTTGTGAAGATTTCGTACTTCGGGCGACACCAGGAGGTGAACACATGCGTCAAATTAATGCTGTCTTGCTATCATGGAAGTTATTTGTGGTTGAACCGCCGCATCATAGTGGATCTGACATTGATCAATTGGATCACAGGGCTAAGCATGCAAGGCCCCAACCCACAGGATTTCTACCCCGGAAAGACCATGAATCGTGCTCTTTCCCAGAGGATAAAGGATACTTACGGAGATGTAGAGAAGGGCACGCGAGGCTACAAGGTAGCCTCTATCCAGAGCGATGTAGTGCACCTAGCTTGTCAACTGATTGTAGGGAAATTAGTTCGCAAGAACCGACCCAACCAGGTAACCGGATTTGTAGTCAACCTCGCAGGGAAGTGTGTAGAGGGCCTGCACATGAATTGGGTGAAGTACTTGGTGAACACTTAGAACTGGACTACAGGGAAGCACAAGATCAAGGATATGAGTTCCACTTTAGTTGGATTCTCATCTTAATCACATTCATCACATGGGATATGCCAGAAGGTGCGACATTCCTGAACATCGAGCCCTTTGAACCACTGGCCGTGAAGTTCAGTACGCTGTGGTACTCCAGCGACATGAACAACCAGAGGAAATCAAATGCCATCTTCCACACTTATTACACCCAGCTGAAGACCGCTATCCAGTCCGAGCCTCGTATAACCCCGAACACACTCCATAGGTTTAGACCCTTGATGAAATTCAACGCGAACTGCCATTTCATCTATATCACAGCACGTGCTGATGAGCATAAACAATAGCTGTAGTCATACTACAAGCTGACGGAGGAAGACTTAGAAGAGATCACTAAGGAATGGTCAGCAAACTTCCTCATCCCAACAGACCCCGCAGAGCTATTTGATTACGACAGTCTAGAAGCAGCACACGATGCACCTGGACCGAGCAAGACCAAGAAAAATGAAGAAGCCCAAGATGTCCATAGTACCTCAACGAAGTCTACTTCTATATCACCTGAGCAAGGAGGTGATGGGAAAGAGATAGATGGTGTAAAAGTTGAACCAAAGAAAGGCAAAGTTACACCACCTAGAGACGAGGATGACCCCTCAAATAAAAGGAAGGTTTCCCCTTCAAAACCTTCTTCAAGGAAGAAATCAAAAGCAACCAGAATGAAGTTTGAGATCACCCTCACCTCAGACGACTTTGACTTCATCATCGTAGCACTGAACAATGCTTCACTAGAGATAGCAGAGAAGCAAGAAGCTAAGTAGGAGAAGGTGTTCAGTCGGATCAAGGTTGAACTTCAAGAAGTGAAGCAGGAACTACAGTCCAACCGCACAGTTTCTACTGCGCCTCTATCAACAAGAACACCAGAAATAGGAGATGAGCTAGCTCAACTCCACCAGTTCGTTGATACAGTCAAAGCTCGCCTTCGACGAGCACAGGAGGATACAGCGCAAGCCACCCAGGCTTTGGTGCAAGCACAGGAAGACCTTCTAGAGCAACACAATACTGCCGAATGTGAGAAGATTACTCTACAAGAGAGGTTCGATGAAGAAAAAGCCCAGCTTCATAAAGAAAAGGAACAGTTTCTCACAGAGCAACTCGAAGACAAGAAAATGGTTCAAAGAGCACTTCTCTCTGTGAAAGTCATTGAAGTAAAGGTCGAAGAATGAGTTCCACAACAGGTGGCACAACTCGAAGACGTAATCCAATAGCTCCAACAATGCATAGCAGACTTGGAGCTCCGCACTGTGCCTGAGACCCCTCAAGATGTACAAGACCAAAGGGAAGCCACTGCCCGCAGCGCAGTTGACAGATTAAAATCTCTTGCCTTGGAGTGCAAGTAGCTGAGTAACCAGAGCGCTCAAACATATGAAAACCTCACTGAGAATCTTGAGTTACAGGCATTGGAGTCACAGCTCCAAGAAGCAAAGCAACACACAGATACACTACAGGCGCAGCTGAAGGCCCTGTCAGTTGTAAACAGAATGAAGAGGTCTCATGAACAACACACAACTCAACAACAGATCCATATGCCTCAAATCAAAGTGATGGAAGTCACTCAACCACTTCAACCTGCACAAGATAAGGCATGTCTATTGTTTACAGAGGTCGAGAGCCAAGGAGCAGAGCTAGAAAAGGTCATCCTCACAACAGAATAATGCCTAGAAGGACCAGTGAATGACACAGTAATACAAGAGTTCATTGAACAAGAGGCCACAAGAAAGTAGCAAGTCGAAGTAGCTCGAGCCAAGCTTGAGGCGTTCGAGGCATAATTTCTCAAACTAGAGTGACTCAGGACGAGTCACAGGTGAGTGTTGGGGGCCTATTCACCCTTGACCAATTTTTGGGAACTTCTTTGTCATGATGACCTATTTTGGAACTTCGACAACCGTCGAAGGAGGAGCGCAAGATGAAGCAGAGATCATGAGATCTCAGCCCGTTTTTTGGGTTTTTGGGAATATGTAATGGGAAGGGGATGTTGGCCCATGGGTTTACCCATGTTTTGTCCTATTTTGTACGTATATATAGATGTCTAGGCCATATATAGAAGTAGTGGATGATATATCTATGTGTTGTAGGCTAAGTGCCAAGAGTTGGATCTGTGTGATCAAGGATTTATGTATTTTGTGTAAGACTTGTAGAGCTGAGTGCAAGTCCCTGTGCGATACGATACGAGGCTTAGTGCTGTAACACAAGGAAGAGGGATCTAGCGAGTTGCACAGATATTCTATCCTGTGCGGAGCAAGGGTTTTGAGGCTCTGTGCTTGTAACCGATTGACTAAAGACTATAAAGAAGAAGAGTTGGTGGATGTAGCCCCAGGAGAGGGGTGAACCACGTAAATCCTGTGTTATGATGCTTTGTGCTTGTCTTAATGAGTTTATGTCTTCTTTTGCTAAGTGCTCTGATGTAGTTGGATAGATCTACTTGCTTTGTGATAATTATATGTGGGAATGCTAGATTTGATCTACATGGCTATGCTTAGTGCTTAATCTGATCTATTTACCTATGCTAAAGTGCTTGGATACAATAGGTCAATGTGAATACTGTGAGGATTTGTTTTATCAATGAAGTAGATAATGATTGTATATTAAGGAACTGAAGGTGATAAGTACTTTATTAAAGTGTTATAATCACAGATCTGTGTCCCAACTAAGGTTGCAGACACTTGAGTCTTGCAACCATCCCTGCCTCTACCTCGGGTGAGACTTCATCCGCTTTGCAGGTGTTTTCGAAAGGGCCATTAGTTAGGGTTTTGTTGGTGCGTTGTTGTAGCGTTGAACCCTAGGTCTGCCCTTGTGCCAATAGAGAACTAATGCTAGTGTGACTTGTAATGACTAGACATTTTCTCCCAACATGACTCATAGAGGCTGGTTTCTTGTCTTCAACATGGCTCACAGAGCTTGTTGACATAAATCCAACATGACTAGCAGAGGTTGGTTTCACGCTCCCAACATGACTAACAAAGGATGGTAACTGGATACCAATATGACTTCTAGGGAATGGAATCAAGCCCCTAACATGACTAGCAGTGATTGGTGGCACATCCCCAATGTGACTGGTAGAATTTGGTGACTTATTCTTCTTACTCCTACTCTTCCTATTCCTTTTAGACTTCTAGTTACTAGTAGCTAGATTTTCACTAGAAGAGGGAGAAGGAGAAGGTGTACACTTTGTGGATATATAAGTTAAAGGATCAACATCTATACGATGCCCATGACATAAGGTGCTAATCTGAGAAGCATCAAAAGTATTCGAGACATTCAGAGTGGTCCACAACCAAATTGGTAGCCCAAAATTCAACCCAGGAATGTTCAAAGTGGCAATCAAGGGGGTACCAATGTTTCCAAAGAATGAAAAAGCATAAGAATCCCCTTTGGGAGGGGTCCCTTGGTTGGTATCCTCAAGAAATTTGGCCATGATGTTCTTATGCAAAGGTTCGTCCCTTGCAGGATTGTTCATGTTCGAAAAATTCTCACGCACTAACTTTGGCGAATCAGTGGTATAAAAATCCACACCTTCTATGAGGCGACTCTACACTTTCAAGAAAAATACCAAGGGTCCTTCTCGACCATAAGAATGATTGGTTGACCACTTTGAGTCAATGATCCAAAAACGGTGATATAGACACAACTTAAGGCAAAATATACAAAGCAACACTCCATTAAAAAGTCCTAAGAGAAACATAAAAAACAAAATAACTTCTTCAAAACTTCAGCCCAGATGGATAAGGTCTTGAGTCCATAGCAATGAAAAAGTGGAAAGGGAACTTTAAGATACTGACATAGGTTGATCAAGTCTCAAGACTAATGAACGAAGGAGTGAGAAGTAGTTACCCCGACCTCCACTAACTAGCTGTATCTGGTGCAAGTACCCTCGCTTCGCGGGGCACCCTCCAAAAATACTGAAAAGTGTGATACAAAGTATGCCCTAGGTACCATGGGAAATTGATCCAGCCATTGTAGTGATCCAGGTGGATATTGGTGGCCACCCACCTATTCCAATTGGCTCCTCTTGACAATTTTTAGCTCAACACGTTCTTCTATAATCCTTTGTAATTCTGGGTTCTCCACTTCTTAGGATGTCTTGAATCCCTACATGGCATCCAGGTGGATATTGGTGGCCGCCCACCTATTCCAATTGGCTTATTTTGGCAGTTTTCATGTCAGTATATCTTTCTATACTTCTTGGGCCGTTTTGAGGCCTTAAACAACGTTTTTTGGGCTTGCCATAATCAAACTGTGAACAAAGTTAGAGTTTGATGGAATAATGTGTATTTCTCGAAAATACCTTTCCAACGGGCTATCACGCGCCTAAAACGGAGGTCGTATGCAAAAGTTACGACCCTGGGAAGTTGAGGTAATAACTTACCCATCGGGGCCCACATAAATTATGGCGTTTCATCTCCTAGGGTTAGGTTTTTGGATGTTTAGGGTTTTTACATTCATGAGTAATGTTAAAACTGCCTCTAGAGCCTCATTGTAATAATTCTACTCAAACAGATGCGTGTAGCAAGCCACATCTCTTCTCAGAGATAACTACAACCATTCGAGCAAGTTGTTTCCAGTTCTGCAGTTTTACAATTTCAACCTATTTTATTTATTCAATAGGAAGTTATTGTTCACTGGATATCTATTGTTGTTCTCCATATCTCTGTGTTATTATATTCAGTTTGTTATTCCTTTCGTTCTACTCATAAATCCATATCAGTCGTATCAGAGCGGTCTGCTCTTTATTTATTTTTCTTCATGCATGTCCCTGACAAAGTCTGGGTACAAGAAGTTGGGACTCGAATCAGTCGAGCCTTTGCAAGATTAGCCATGCTGAGCCTGAAAAAAACCCTTGGGGGATGAGAAGAAATATGATGGATTAGGAGATCCTTTTAAAATGTTGCTCGAGGAAGCCCTTGCGTGACAAAGGAACAAAATGATGGTCAAATTTGCACAGATCTTTTGGTGGCTACCCACAGGAGACACATCTTCATCAAGCGTCTGTGAAATCCCCTTCAAGGTACCAGTAAATTTTGATATTCCATTATTTGAAGGACTGAAAGATGCAGATGTTGTAGATAAATGTCTGAATCTTCTCGAAGGTTATTTTTCGGTCCACAATTTTTCCGACAGGGAAAATATTACTTTTTCACTTCACAAGGCTGTCCCCCATGTTAAGGACTGGTTGGATACTTAATTTGAACAAAGGGCCATAGAGGAATATACACTATTTGTGGTCACCCCCACATGGGGTTCCTTTAGGGATGCCATTAAAAAAAATACTACCATGTTGGAAGCTACGAGGACCAGTACACAAGATGGACCACGCTGCATCAGGAAAGGGACTAGACAATACCAGATTTCACCAATATTTTCCATACCATGCACACCAAATTGTGTATCAAAGACTTTGAACGACATCTAGTGCTCAAATACTGCGGTTGTCTACATAGATACATTCAAACAAAAATGGAGTTTTTGGACATTGCATCATTAGGTGTGGCTTATAGATATGCTGTCAAGATCGAGCAAAAATTTAAGTAGAAGAGGTGAGATTTTGGATGTGAAAACTCCTCACAACCAAAGTAGGGAAAATATGATCCCAATCCACAAAACAAGGGACAAAGCAAAGATGGCCATTCTCAGGACAACCAGTCTAAGCCACAACCCAAGAAGAGTAATGAGAAGACGAAGAAGGACACGAGAAAATGGTGTGAATACCATAAAATCCCTTTGCACAACACCGAAGAATGCCACTCCAAGCAGTCACTAATGGATGAGATGAAATCTTCCGATTCAGAGGCAGATTTTGACTTCGAATCAATTCCAAAAAGTAGGAAGCGGATCATCGATGTTGAACCCAGTGCCACTGTCTCTACCACCAAATTCGAACCAAGTGAACCAGAAGAGCTAGAGGAAGGGGAACACCTCTTTCACTCACAGATGTGGGTAAAGGGAACTCCGTCACATTTCATTGTCGATAGCGGCAGTCGGAAGAACCTGATTTCAACAGAGGTTGTCAAGCGACTAGACTTCTCGATAACACCGCACCTGCATCCCTACACCATCGGCTAGCTTTTTCAAGGACGAGATCTCTGTGTCAACCAATAGTGTCGTATGCCCTACAACATCAAGCCCTTCAAAGATGAGGTATTGTGTGATATTTCTCCCTTGAATTTTGTGATGTTTTTTTATTCCAACCATTTTTGTGGAAGAGACACGATGTGTATGAGTCTAGAACCCACCTTGTTATTATTACTTTGGGTAGACAATTGTACAGGATACCAGAGGTAGCACCGCCTACCGATATTTCTCTCATCTCTGCTAAGAAATGTAGTAGGGTCATTCACAGACCGAGAAGCTCATCTTCTTTGTGATTCGTGCTCACAATAAGTAGAAGGTTGCCGCCACATTTGTGACCTCTACACAAATCCTCTCTTTGCAATAGAAGCAAGTGGACGGGATCATGGAAGAGTACAAAGACATCTTCTCCTCACCCATCGGGGTACTGATGCACTAACAAGTCAAGCATCCAATTGATCTAACCCCCAGTGCCCTACTTCCTAATGGACCAGTCTATCATCGCTCGTTGATTTAAAATGATGAAATCAAGCACCAGATCCAAGAGCTGCTTCAAAAGGGGCACATCCAACCTAACTCCTCCCCTTGCGGAAGCCTGATTATGCTAGTGCGGAAGAAAGACGAGACTTGACGACTTTGTATTGATTACAGATCACTAACCAAAATCACAGTCATGAACTGATACCCAATTCCCCGAATTGATGACCTTCTTGACCAAATCAAGGGGGAAATGTTTTTCAACAAGATTGACCTAAAGTCTGGCTACCACCAGGTTCCCATCGAATCGACTGATGTATGGAAGACAACTTTCAAATCTAATGAAGGTCTCTTCAAATGGCTGATCATGCCCTTTGGCTTAACAAATAAACCAATAACTTTCATGATATTGATGGATGATGTATTGAGACCC
>JASDQU010738414.1:88031-98396 GCA_032191745.1 Picea mariana | reverse complement strand
CGTAGGCTTACGAAGCACATGCACTATATATGAAGGAGTAGACACCTAACTCTAATCTAAGAAAATTCAATCAAATCCTAACTCTTTCATTCCACTTAATAAGACTTAGTTGTTGTAGGAAAGAAAACACTAGCTCCCTTTCAAGAGGTCCTCTCAAGATCTTTCAAAAAACCTATCAACAATCAAGATCATCAAGTAAACACTCATGCATTGAAAATAAATACACTTAAAAGGGCTTAGTTGTTATGGGCATGAAAACACTAGCTCCTTTCAGGAGGTCTTCTCGGAATGTTTCAAATACCCTTTAAGCTTGTTTATGGCATAGACGTTGTTTTTCCCACTCAGCTTGGTATACCAGTCCTAAAATTCTTGCAGGAAGAGATTGAAGAGCCCAATGACATCCAAAGGAGAATCTTCCAGATTATATAAGTTCAACAAAGGAGAGAAGCACTACAGCAGAGGACAAAAGAATATCAGAACAAGATCAAGTCAATCTTTGATAAAAAAACCAAGAAGGAGATTTTTCAGAAAGGTGGCCTGGTCTTGAGGTGGGATGCCAGAAGAGATGACAAGTCCAAGCATGGTAAATTTGATAACCTCTAGTTTGGCCCTTTTAAGGTGGTTGAAGTCCTAAACAACAACACATTTATCCTGCACAACCTAGACGATACAGAGATATCTGGAGGCCCCGTAAATGGGTGCTTCATGAAACACTATTTTGTTTGAGGATGGGGGAAGGTCCCTCTTGTACCATAGATGATTTCCTTTATTGTTGTTTTTGATTAGTTAGTTGTGTGAGAATAAAGACTCCATAGCCCAAAAAGGCACCGAGGTCTAGTTTTTTTAGTTCAATAAAATGCATGGCTGAGGGACAGTAGTAGGTACACAGGGTTGGAAGACGAAAAAAAGGTAAGAAATGGAAGGTAAGAGTAGTTATTTAATCTCAAGGAATCAATCTACAATTCTTATCACCTCACAGGGACGAGTTATCCCTAGTTAGAGACAATGTTGTAACCTAGGTCTGCACCCTTTCCTCTCCACTCTTTGTTCCCTATGCCTTCATCATTATTTTTTCCTCTTCTGGTTGGTTGAGTCAGTTTCCCATCATTGAGTGAATTGGTTCTTATTCGTTTGAATCTTTGCACATTTGTGTTTATATTTTTTTGGAAGGATAAAATACATGTCGAGATTTGGTTTGAATTACTTGTCATCTTGTTTTTCCATTAATCGAGCTTATAGCAGGTCGATCAAGTATGTTGTAACCTAGGGAACAACCATGAGAAAAAACGTAGATTTTTTGCAATTCATTTCAGGCTTGGAATACAAGCAAATAGTCAAGCTCGATTTTTCAACAGCGGAAATTCCAGGAGAATTTCAAATCAATGGCTCTCATGCACTCGGAGTGTCAAAGTTGCGCGAGGTTTAACGACCAAATAGAAGCCCCAGAGTTGTAGATCAAGTGATGTGTGTCCCTCTAGATCGGATGACCACCATTTACTTCGGGAATTTTGTCTTCGGGAATTTCAACTTCTTCACTCTCATTTTTCTCTAGAGTACTTTCTCCCAGAGTGCGCGGATCTCTACCGCATGACCCTCCAAATCGACGGTCACAGTTCATTTCCAAAGCATTAATTCCAGGCCACCATGTCACCCGGGCTCGTACTGTTGGTTGTGGAGCCTGATTATCTTCCTAATTCAGATGTCTTTTGTTTTCATCCATGTTTATACCCCATGAAGACTTTACAACCCAAAATTATGTACACTCTTCCATGCGGGGGAGTGCAGAGGGGGGTTACCCCCTCTGCGGGATTCAAGGGGGCTATCCCTCCAGCTGGGAGGTTCGGGGGCAAGCGAGCCCCCAAAAAGGGTTCAAGGGCAGCATCCCCCGATGGGGGTTCGGGGGTGAAGACCCTGAAGGAAAAATTTCCTTGTAAATGTATATTGTAATTTCATTGTAAATCTGGACCGTTCATTATAAGGTTGTTGATCTAACGGTAGAAATTATGTTTTGGGTTTTTTTCCCTAGAAGGCAACCCTCTATTATGAGGGAAATGTATTACGGCTATGCATTATTGCGAATATTGTGTTCTGAGATAAGAGACTGTGAGAGAAATAAGAGGAAGTTACAACGGGTTTGTTGTAGGTTGTATCCCTTCATATGCTGGATAATAATAAAGGAAGGACCTGGCAATTTCTCTGGTGGACGTAGCCCACACTGGGTGAACCACATAAATCTGTGTCTCTATTGTATTGTGTATCTTCTTTGTTTTGTTTCCTCATTTGTTTTTTTTTTTGCTCCATGTTCTTGTTTTTATAGCACGTACTACTATGTGAGTTATGAAAAATCTATATGCAAACACCGCCCCCTGAAAATCTGAAAGCGCAAACACTTGGCACTCATCATTTCAAATGCGTGGTTCTCATCCATCAGAAACATGTGGCATTCAGTGCAAGCATCTTTAGGTATTCCATCCACTCATTTTTTAGTGACACATGTCACTCACCTTATGTGTCACATCAGCAGTCATGACATCATCAGGCCACCACGTCACTCTAGGTATTTCCAAGAACAACATTCGAAAACTTCTGAAGCCCAAAATTCTGGAGTGAATCTGGACCGTCCATCAGTAGGGACGCATGGAGATAGATCATTTACCTCAGCAATTTTCCTCCGGGAGATTTTCATGCTTGGCATTCAAAACTCCCGAAGCCCAAAATTTCGAAGTGAATCTAGACCATTGATCTCAAAACAACAAGAACCTTTGATCCTTGCAGTAGGTAAACATCACCTAGATCATGGATCATAATCAGATCGACGACCACACTTCATGACGGGGACGTGAACTGCCCAGATGTTAATTTTCTAGCACGGTCCTGCAATTGAAACCAAGGTATTGTTGGAAGGGTACGTGGCATCTTGCGAGGGATTGCGGGCCCAAAAGTGGTGTGGACCCAAACCACTGTCAACAACTTCCACAATCACATGCTTATATGACACCACGTTACATCCACGTCGCCTCCACTCACCTACCAGCCTATATACTCTCTCTTCTCTCACCACCCGACACTTGTCCTCCACTCACCTCCACATAATACAAATCTGCTCATATCACCTATCACCTCCATGCATCATGTCTTCATATTGGATGCATGCCTCCATGTCTTCCTGTTCATGACTAGCTCATCACAGAGAAAGCGAGAAGAAGGGCCAGTTACAGACAAGACAGAGTGCACTTAGCTTCTGAAATCTCAGACAAGACAGGGAGTTAAGTCTCAGTCCTAGGTCGATGCATAATAGCTTTGGAACACCTCAACAGACTATCTCTTCCTCAAGCAGAGATCTTCTCATGAAGCCAATTATCTTCAGTGACCTTCGACAGCTCACAGGCATGCCATCACTCGACACAAATCTCTGTTCTTCCCCTCTGAGGCCTATTTTCTTCCATTCAATTCCTCCAGCGCATGCATCAGTTCTATCTTAGAGACAGTAGTAGTTTTTAGTTGATTAATTCTAGTTTTTTCTTAGATTAGAGACAAGAGTGGTCTTCTGTGTGTGATAAGAATCACTCTTGTTGATTAAAGTCCAATGTCATAGTCAAGTTAATAATTTGTTTTATGAACAATTACCTAAATTTAGGTCTCAGTCCCCTAAGGAAGAGAACTTATGCAACTCTGTTAAATAGGGGGTCTTTGAATGTTTTGGGGGTCAAATTTTTTGGGAAAGAATAGCAATACATCAAATTGTTTAGACCCGTTCTACGCATGGATTAAAGCTCTCTACTTGGTGAACATACTCATGATGACAATGTTTCGTTCAAATCTTCATGTGTTTTATTCTTATCTTGAACACAGTTTTTGATTTGTGCAAAGTACATTTCATTTCCTTTCAGCTATTGTATAACTTGTTTTTACTGATATGCAACCTGCCAAACAGCTAATCCTTTGGTGAATATTTGTTTTATTTGCAACCTGTGGGAGTAACTATGTTTTTGATACATGTTTAATTTCTTGAAATGATATTCTAAGTATTGAACTTCTTGCAACATCTTATTCATCGAGTAGTCTGTTGTTTCCCTTTGTTTTTATATTATTTCACTGGTCTGTCATTAATGTGCCACCAGTTAAGGAGGACCCTCATCTGTATCATTCTTCCAAACCAACCTCTCTTTTGTCTTGATAGAATAACCCTCTAACCAACAAACAAAAAATTAAAAGAAACAATCATTCTAAACTGATAGGTGGCATAGCTTTTCCCTTTAGAAGTCAAGTGTAGACCTTAGGACCAACACCTACCATCAAGAAGAAAGGTTTGTAAACTCCTCCACCTACCCCAAAAATACTTTAGGATTCCATCGCCATTGATTTCATATCTTTATTGTAAATAACCATGACATTGATTGTGTATTTATAGTTGTTGATCAACTCTATAAGATGGTCATTTTAACACCCTATAAGAAGAGTATCACAATAGAGGCCACTACTAAGATATTCTTGAAGAGTCTTTGGGTTCATTTAGAGCTCCCATATACCATTATTTTAGATAGGGGAAATATTTTTTTATTACTTTATGGTCTAGCCTATGGTCAATGATGGAAACCAAGATGACCAAATCAACTACCATTCACCCCCCAACTAGTGGAAAAGAAAAAGGTATTCAACAAGATGATTGTGCATATCCTAAGAAGGTACAACTCCAAAATTTCACACACATTAGATCAGATCCTTCCTTATGTTCAACATAGGTACAAAAAATCCATTCATAGCCCTATTTCCCAAAACCCTTTTTAGGTGTGCTTGGTTTTCAAGCCATTGGCCCAAAGTAATGTAGCTTTTTCCATTGCATATACATAGAAATAATCCTCCTATGCTTGTACTGAGACTGATTAGAGAAACCAAATTTGTTGAATAGATATAAAACATCTAATATCAAGTTCTTTATATTTTTCAGAAATCCAATGCAAAGTAAGAGCAACACCATGATCAACATCAAGTTCCACACAAGTTTAACATAGGAGATAAGGTATGGTTGCATTATAGAAAAAGCACAGTACAAGAATCCATCGAAATATCCATCCACTTCGATACAAGTTGTACACCATCACCAAGGTTATGGGTGATAGTTATTTTGAGTTAAGTATTCCCCATTTCCTTGTATTACACCCTATATTTAATGTGGATCTACTTCAACCATATTTTCCACCTCTCTTGGACACCTTATAGGTGGTTAAGAACTTGGCCCCTACAAAATTTGATCCTAACTACCTTGAGTAGGATATAGTTGAAAAAATCATGGACACTGGAATGAAGGGAAGCCACTGGTATAAAATCAACCTTATTGGTACATTAAAGCAAGGAAACTCTTTCATTATGGTAAGTGGCTCACTAAGAGTCAAATTCAACAAAAAATTTCCCATTTGATGGAGGAAATTAATGAAATGGGGAACATTACTTTCTAAGTGGGAATTATTTATCTAAGTGGATAATATTGCTTTTCCACCTATTCCATTGACTTGGAATGATTCTACATCTTGATAGTTTTACTATAGTTTTTTTGGTCCTAAACTTTCGACATATTTTCCAATCATCTCCCTTGCATCTTTGGTAGTTGACATACACCATGCAATCTTTGATTCCATGGTTTTCCAAATACATAAAGAATGGATTATTCTTTGTAGCAATATAATAAATTCCCTAAATGAATTTTGCATGTGAAAGTTGTGGCCTTGATAAGTTGACATATAACCTAGCCTCCTCAAGGCCCACATTCCTTGCGACATCATTTCCCATGGTTAGGGTTTTGGATATTTAGGGTTTTTGTATATTAGGGAACCATACATTATGTTGAAAAGTAGTTTTGGACTCTTGTATTTTCTTCTTGTGAATGAGAGTAGACGACACATCTCTCTTCAAAGATAAGATACCACCATTCTAGATAGTTTGTAATGATTTTCATTTTAGAATATTTTTCCATTTCATTCATTGATAGAATTTGGATTTCATTGTATTGTTGTTACCTCTAAAATATATCTATGTTTCCATTTATATTTATGCCTTCATTGTGTTCTCTGCATAATCCATATCAATGGTATCAGAGAAATATCCTCTTTGTTTTTTCTCCATGTATGTCCCCAACTATAGTGACCTAAACATAAATCAATTTCTTGGACATCTCCTCAATATGAGCCACTTATCAATATCTTGTCAAAATCGAGAAAAAATTGAAGTAGAAGATTGTGTGGGGGTTTGGGTCTTCAAATATGTCATAGCAGAAGTATGGTAAAGGTGGCACTAACTCATAAATTAAAGAACAAATCAAGAATAACCAATGTCGTGACAACCAATCCAAGCCATGGGAAAAGAATGGAAATAGGAAGTCGAAGGACACTATAAAGTGTTGTGAGTTACACAATAATACCTAGCACAAACCTACTGAATGTGATAAGAAATAGGAATTATCGGTTGAGTTGAAATCCTCAAAGTCGAACTATGGATCAGAATCTAATTCCAACCCAAATTAGGTAAATAAGATCATTGATGAAAAACCCAGTTTTACCATTGCAATCGCAATGACCCAACCAAAAGATCCAAAGGAGTCTGAGGAAGGTGAGAGCCTCTTCCATTCATATATATGGGTTAATGGGAATACATTGCATTTCATTATTGATAGAGGTATCTAGAAGAAGATGATCTTAGCCAAGGTCATCAAGAGACTAAATTTGTCAACAATTCCACACACTCAACCATACACCATGATATTTTTGAGCTAAGGGATGGAATTTCCCATAATTCAACAATGTTTCTTTCCCTATGACATCAAATCATTCAAAGACAAGGTATTGTTTGATGTTAACCAACTTGGATTTTGTGATGTTCTTTTTGGATAGCCCCATACATGGAAATGTTATGGTTTTTATGAGTTTAGACCCCATAGTGTCAGTGTTCCTTTGGGAGGCCAACTCTATAGGGTACCATAGGTATTTACAACCACTATAATTTCCATGATCTTAACGAAACAATGGAAAAAGGTAATCTCTGAGATCGAGAGATTTTTCCTCTTCATGATTCATTCGAAAGGTGAAGAGAGATCATTACAACTACCACAACCTTTGCATGGGGTATATTTTCACAACAAAACCAAGTTTAAAATATAGTGCAATAATACAAATATATATTTGCTTCACCTATAGTGGTGCCTCTACACTATTGGGTAAATAATTCAATTTATTTAATACCTAGTGCTCCTTCACCTAATGGATCAATATAAAATTATTTATTCTCAAGAATATAGAAATCAAACATCAGATTCAAGAGCTCATTTGAAAAAGTTGCATTCAACTGAGCTCCTTGTCATGTAGGAGAGAAATTATGTTGGTGTAGAAGAAGGATGGGACAAGGTGACTCTATATTGAGTACAAAGATATTAACAAAATCATTATTAGGAATTGATATCCAACCACATAGATTGAAAATATTCTTGATCATCTCAAAGGTGTCAAGTTTTTAAGTAAGATTCATCTAAAGTCAGGTTACCACTAGCTACAATTGAGCAAGTTGATGTATGGAATACCACCTTCAAGTATAAAGAAGGACTTTTGAGTTATTTGTAATTCCTTTTGGCTTGACTAATGCTCCAACAATGTTCATGAGGATGATGGGTGATATCTTATGTTTGTTCACGAATTATTTTGTGGTCATATATTTTTATGTTATCTTCATCTTCAATAAATTTTGGGGAAAACATTTGCAACATGTTTAGAAAATCTTGAGAAGATTACAATAACACAAGTTATATCCCAATAGAGAGAAATTCTCATTCGACATGAAAATAATTCAATATATAGGATAAATCATGGATTAACATGGTGTGCATTTGAATCTAGACAAGATCCAAGTCATTCGAGATTGGATGACCCCAATGACTAATATAGCTCCATAGTTTCTTATGCCTCACCAAATTGTATCACAAATTCATGTTGGGGTTCTCTCAAATTTCTTGGTCCCTAATCCAAGACACCAATGGTGGGGCCAAATCCAACTTCATTTGGCCCAGTGACAATAGTATGAATTTGAGGATCCGAAACAATTCATTTTTTCAGTGCAGTAATCACTTTACCAAAATTTTAATATCCCTTTGATATTGAGACATGTTCTTTCAATTGTGGTATCAGTGTATTCCTCACTCAACATGGAGATATAGTGGTCTATCATAGAAAGACACTCTCCGATGTAGTTTGTAGATAACCCACCTATGACAAGGAAATACACTCCATTGTGTAGGCCCCGTTACCCTTTCATATGGTATGAGGAGATTGTGAACACATATTTGGGATTCTATTACAAGCACCACTCTTTGAGTGTCATAATATTCTAGTTCACTCTTGATGTGAGCTTTTCGGATTAGCATTCAAAGAACTTGGTTGATGATATAATTCATAGATTTTGCTACATGTTGGTATCCTTCACATACTGGACTTTCTTAGTTGATTCCATGTTGCATATCAGTTTGTCAGTAGAGCTCTTATGGAAAGTTTAGTTGATTATGGCATGCATATGGTACACTATAATTTCATACACATGATGACAGTACCACATTGCTTCAGTTTTTTACTATGGTTTCTTGATGTATTGGTTCTTTCTTGTAAATGGTGTTATGGTTTCCTATATTGGCCATGACCATGGTAGAAATTGCCATAATCAAATAATGCATCATTACACTCTAAATTATTGTCTTTTTGTTAGTGATATTATGGTGGGTCGTAAGTTTCCTTTAGATAAGTTTTTTCAACATTTGATTCAAGTTGTAACGCTAGAGATCTAGGTAGGTGTAGTGTATCCATATCCCCTAACCATGTCTTACACTTTTTTATCTTCCCTGTCATTTTTGTGCACATTCATCATATTCACACTCATGGTTAACTTGTCATGTGTTAGGCATCAAGGTCCAAAGAAAATAGAAGAAATATCCCATGTATAAAAAAAACTAAACAAATCAAAGGTTCTAGAAAACTCGAGGTTAATGTAGCTAATGAAAAAATTCAAAATTATAAAGATTAAGCCATGGCACCTTTCCTAAAATCCCATCTACCCCGATTCCCAATATTTTAAAAGATAAATCTAAAGAAAAAAGGGACCAATAAAGAAAAAGATAAAAGAAAGTGATTGGGAACAAAATGGCGCAAGGAATGGTCACAAAAAGCTAAGCACTCCCTCTTAATGCACTCATGTGGACTGAAAATAATAACTCCTATCTATTGAAAGCTAGTAAGATCAGACCTATACATCATTTCATGTAGATATGAGGCTCGATTCATGAAGTTCCCATTTTCCCTAATGTCACATCCATCTTATAACATAATCCTAGGTTTGTGTCCTAGGACATGCTTCTTGGTCTTAGGACTTGTTACATGTAATAGAGGTTAATGTTGTCCCCACCATGGTTAAACATAAAAAATGATAAAAAAATAAATGAGTTATTGAAAAGTTAGAAGATCTCGCTTGTTTTTTTCCACCTAATGACACATATATCAAGGCATGACTCATCACTATGAGTAGGTTCCCCTACATTGGGATCTATGTGCTTATATCCAGAGTTTCATCTATGCCTCATGATTTTTGTACTTTCCTTGATATTTGTGTACTTGCATTGGGATATGTTCACCTACCTTAGACATTGTGATAATATACCTTAGGTGTTGTGACTATCTAGAGTTTTTTTATGTCTTCATTGGGCATTGTGACAGAAGTTTTGCATCTTCTTGAGCCACATGTGTGGGATTTACACCTTCTTCTTGAGTTTGAATTGTTTCTTAGACCATGGAAATTTCAACTTGAGCCACACATGCCCCTTATTCCATTGATTTACATCTTTGAGGGGACATTGGAGCATTTTTGGGAGAGTAATCCTCTTTATTGGCACTTCTCTCATGTATGTGAGGTTGTTACAACATCTTGGAGTATTTTAATGGGGTGGCCCTCCTTATATGGTCTATACCCACATGTGTCGAGGTTTTTAGAGAATTTTGAGGAGTTATCATTACATTTTCACTAGGTCAACCCCCTAGAGGAGGAGAGTTTTTTCTGATTTGACCATGTCTATTGCTATTTTGAGCAAGCTATCCACTTTGTTGAGCATATATCCTAATTGATTGTACATGTTGCATTAGTACACCATATCATATTGTTGTTGACTCGATGATCTCTAGTTATTTAGAGGATATTATTATTTTGATATAAATATATGGTTAGTTAGAGATCTAATGCTATTTTATTTGGGAAGTTGTTGATCTCTTGATCCATAAATAAGAGGCTCCTCCTCATTGTAAAGTTGTTGTAAGCCATTGTAATAAAACTTATCTATTATGTTTT
>JASDQU010738414.1:38435-88011 GCA_032191745.1 Picea mariana | reverse complement strand
AAATGAGTTATTGAAAAGTTAGAAGATCTCGCTTGTTTTTTTCCACCTAATGACACATATATCAAGGCATGACTCATCACTATGAGTAGGTTCCCCTACATTGGGATCTATGTGCTTATATCCAGAGTTTCATCTATGCCTCATGATTTTTGTACTTTCCTTGATATTTGTGTACTTGCATTGGGATATGTTCACCTACCTTAGACATTGTGATAATATACCTTAGGTGTTGTGACTATCTAGAGTTTTTTTATGTCTTCATTGGGCATTGTGACAGAAGTTTTGCATCTTCTTGAGCCACATGTGTGGGATTTACACCTTCTTCTTGAGTTTGAATTGTTTCTTAGACCATGGAAATTTCAACTTGAGCCACACATGCCCCTTATTCCATTGATTTACATCTTTGAGGGGACATTGGAGCATTTTTGGGAGAGTAATCCTCTTTATTGGCACTTCTCTCATGTATGTGAGGTTGTTACAACATCTTGGAGTATTTTAATGGGGTGGCCCTCCTTATATGGTCTATACCCACATGTGTCGAGGTTTTTAGAGAATTTTGAGGAGTTATCATTACATTTTCACTAGGTCAACCCCCTAGAGGAGGAGAGTTTTTTCTGATTTGACCATGTCTATTGCTATTTTGAGCAAGCTATCCACTTTGTTGAGCATATATCCTAATTGATTGTACATGTTGCATTAGTACACCATATCATATTGTTGTTGACTCGATGATCTCTAGTTATTTAGAGGATATTATTATTTTGATATAAATATATGGTTAGTTAGAGATCTAATGCTATTTTATTTGGGAAGTTGTTGATCTCTTGATCCATAAATAAGAGGCTCCTCCTCATTGTAAAGTTGTTGTAAGCCATTGTAATAAAACTTATCTATTATGTTTTCAAGCTTTGTGAAGTTGTTTGTGGATCCGAATTATTTTCAGAACGAAATGAAAGAAGAGATATTCCAATGAAATACTCATGAAAATCTCCACTAACAGAGAAATACAACAATACTTGATTTCTATTAATGAAAGAATTGTAAAAAGACTGTGAAACTACAGAGTGCAAGACTCGCTAGAATGGTGGCAGCCTTATCTCCGAGAAGAGATGTGGCGACTAAGCTCATTCAAAAGAAGATGATTACAATGAGGCTATGAAGGACTTTTATGATAAACATGAATTCCAAAACCCTAGACATCCAAAATCCTAAGCCTAGGAGATGAAACGCCAAAAGTCATGTGGGCCCTGTTTGGGTAAGTTAGTACATTAACTTCCCGAGGTTGTAACTTTTGCATACGATCTATGTTTTAGGTGCGTAATAGCCCATTGGAAAGGTCTTTTTGAGAGCTACACATTAAGCCATCAAACTCTGACTATGTCTACAGTTTGACTGTGGCGAGCCAAAAAAACATTGTTTAGGGCCCCAAAACGGCCTTGGAAGTACAACAAGATGTGCTTATATGAAAACATATCAAATAAGCTAGTTGGATTAGGTGGGAGGCCACTAGTATACACCTGGAATATGTGTACAGCTTCAGACAACCCCGGAAGTGTAGAACCCACACTTACAAAGAAGTACAGAAGAACATGTTGAACTAAAAACTGACAAGAGGAGCCAATTGGAATAGGTGGGTGGCCACCAATATCCACCTGGATCAGTCCTCCCCCCTTAGGAAGAAATGGTCTCCATTGCGTTGAGTTCCCAGGGAAGAGGGGAAAGAATTTTTTGAATCTAAATCTTGATGAGTTGTGTGCCTTGTTGGAGAAGTTGTGTTGCTTTGTCTGTGGACGACTGTCGCAAACCTGTTGTTGGCGAGGTTGAATTTGTTTCACCAACCTATTGTCTCTGGGTTTGACGGGGCCTGGTGTAGGAACCATTGTAGGTGAAGAAACCATCCTTGAAGGGTTGGATTCCATAGGACAGGTGACACTATTGGATGACATAGAGATCTCGTCCTTGGTGAAGCCACCCGATGTTGTATGGTTGTAGATGTGGTGTTGTTGACAACCCCAATTGTTTCACGACCTTAACTGAGATGAGTTTTTTCTAGCTACCATTATCAACAATGAAATGCAATGGGGTCCCCTTCACCCACATCTGTGAATGGAAGAGGCGCTCCCCCTCTTCGGGATCTATTGGTTCTTCTGGTTGAATTTTTGTGGTCGGGATAGTAGCAGTGGGGTCTGGGTCGATGATTTGTCTGTTTTTAATATTTTATGAATCGGATTTTGAATCAGGGTTCGGCTCTGTTTCTTCGACCTCAGCGACCAATGACTGTTTCGAGCGACATTCATCAGTGTGGAAGTCACACCACTTCCTAGTGTCATTCTTCGTCTTTCCTTTACCCTTCTTGTCCTGTGTCTTAGACTTTTTGTCTAGAGTTTGTTGGTTAGGGTCATCTTTACCATGCTTTGGTTGTTGCAGATTTGCAAACCCGAATTCCAATTTGTTCTGGTGCCTAGATTTTTTCTCGATTTTGACAGCATATCGATAGTCATATCCCAATGATGGGATGTTTAGGAAATCCATTTCAGTTTGGATGTACCTATGCAAAGCCCCACGGTATTTCAAAACTAGATTTCGCTCAGAGTCTTTGATACCCAACTTGGTGCGCAAGGTATGGAAAGTATTTGTGAACTCAAACACCATTTGGCTCTTCTATTTCCGCAATGTGGTCCATCTCATGTAGTGGTCTTCATAATTATCAACAGGGTAGTATTGTTCCTTGACCACATCGGAAAAAAAATCCCAAGTGGGATCGACCCCATATATTCCAGATTCCTCTGTGGAACTTTGTTCCCAATAAGTTTCCCACCAATGTTTGACATGGGGGAGAGCCTTGAGAAGTGTGAATGTGATATTTTCCCTATCGGAAAAATTGTGAACAGAAAAATAACCTTCTAATAGTTTTAACCATTTTTCTAGGGCATCCGCATCTATCTGACCTTAAAATATGGGAATAGAAAAATTAACTTGTACATTGAAGGGAGAGGTTCCTCCAAAATGGTCGCTTGATGAAGATGTTCATGTTCCTATCGGCAGACGCTGAAGGATGTGTTCAAAATTCTCCATCTTTTCATCCCTCTGTCACACAAGAGCTTGCTCAAGCAACACGTTAATAGAATATTTTGCTCCATCGTTTTTCTTTTCTGTCGCCATTGAGGGTTTATTGGGCATGTGAGAGTGATTGTCCTCAAGAGAGACAAGCTCGAGAATCAACTGTCTATACTCGGACCTCGTCGAGGACATGCGTCGAAAAGCGATCAAGAGCAGCCTGCTCTGATACCACTGATCTGGATTATTTTCGAAACGAAATGAAAGCAAAGATATTCCAATGAAATACTCATGAAAATTTCCAGTAACAGAGAAATACAACAATACTTGATTTATATTAATGAAATAATTGTAAAGAGACTGTAAAACTACAAAGTGCAAGACTCGTTAGAATGGTAGTAGTTTTAACTCTGAGAAGAGATGTGACTGCCACGCGCATTCACAAGAAGATGATGACAATGAGGCTATGAAGGCATTTTTATGATAAATTTGAATGCAAAAACCCTAGACATCCAAAAATCTAACCCTAGGAGATGAAACGCCAAAATTTATGTGGGCCCCGTTTGGGTAAGTTAGTACATTAACTTCCTAGGGTCATAACTTTTGCATACAATCTTCGTTTTAAGTATGTGATAGCTCGTTGGAAAGGTCTTTTCAAGAAATATGCATTACACTGTCAAACTCAGACTTTGTCAACAATTTGACTGTGGCAAGCCAAAAAAACATTGTTTAGGGCCTCAAAACAACCTTGGAAGTACAACAAGATGTGTTGATATGAAAACATATAAAATAAGCCAATTGGATTAGGTGAGAGGCCACCAATATCCACCTGGAAGATGTGTAGGGCTTCAGACAACCTTGGAAGTGTAGAACCCACAATTACAAAGAAGTACAGAAGAACGTGTTGAAATAAAAACTAACAAGAGGAGCCAATTGGAATAGGTGGGTGGCCACCAATATCCACATGGATTAGTCTTTATTGAGGTGAATTTGTTCAAGGAGAACCATTGGAAGATATTTTTTGTAGGTTTGTGGATGCTAGAGTCAACACATGAGCCAATGAAGAGCAAGGTTGCTACATTGGAGAAAGTTAGAGGTAATAGATTTCTTCTCTATTCCCTATTTCTTTTTGTGTTTCTTACTTTAAAAAGAAAAACATTATGCATTTGACATCTCTTGATTCAGTGCATCTATAAAAAATCTTTAAGTAGGGGCCACCTTGAGTGTTGTCTTGAAAGTGGATCTAGATGGTCCCTTTTCCCATCATATTTTTGAGTTTAGTGACTAAATTGGGAATAATTGTGCACATCACTTTGGTTATAATGTCCCCTAAAATTCATCAAAATTAATGCCCCCTAAAATTCATCAAAAATAACACTCTAAACTCACTAGATCAACCCCATAGCCCAACCAAAAATAGGTTGCGGTCTTCCCTTCCCAACAAACAAAAAAATTTAAAACATTTTCCCTTTTATTTTTTTTTGTTTCGAACAATCTAAAAGTTATAGCCAATAAAATATTTAAATCATATTTTATTCAAGGCCATTTGTATTTCATATAATTATAATTAGGTGGTTAGTTTTTTTTAAAGAGTAAATTAGAAATTTTTATCACTGGTCACTGGTCACTGGAATGATCATTGATCACTGGTCACTGCAATGACGAGAAGGACATTGTCTCACTCTGATGTTGGTATGCTCGCGCTAAGAAAAAGGATGCTCTAAAAAAAAGTGGCCTGACCCGGGTGTTGTTGAAGAGAACAATTTGCATGAAAGAAGGAGGTGCTACCATTGTGGTTATTTTTGTGGATTGCATGCCCAGTGAAACGACCAGATCTATTGCTGAGACGAAAGGGAGGACTTGGTCGTTGTCTTCGTGATCGGGCCGGTTCCCGCACAATTCTTAGGTTCTGGCTGTGCAGCATAGCTCAAATTTTCTGGAACCCTGGATTTTCGAAGACAAGCTTTTCCTTGGTCCTTTGAATGGAGAGCAGACTGAAGAGAGGTTCCACCAACAGTAAGCTCGAAGAGTTTGAGGAGGAAATCTAAGATTCGAACCCAAATCCTTTTGTGCGGGTCGGGATTTATGAGGTAACCTCTGTCAAAGGGGTGACACATTGTAATGGTGGCTATATCCCAGGTCCTTCCTCCGAGTATTAGGTTGGAGGTCACTTCGTCTCGCCTCGTGTGTATTTTTGGGCCCTTGGTTAATACCCAAATGGTAGGAGGTCGTAATGTCGTGGAAGAAGGAGGCCGAGGATGAGGGTGAGAAGGATGAGATGTGAAATCCGACATTTTCCTAGGCCATGGAACGGAGTAAATGGAAATCTAGGCATATGTTCAACTTTAATGGTGGCTTGGTTGAGACGAGAGAAGAGGCAATTACCGCGAGTCATAAGAAGCAACATGGGATAAAGACTGAGCAGCTTGGAAGAAGTGGGTACGGTTGTTGTACCGCAAATTCTTGCATATCACAGAGAGAAACAAGTTTCAGCTAGCAGGCTTTTCCATTTAGATGGAAGAGGTGATGGAGATGCCCAAAAACCCTAGATCAATGTAGGGGTTGCTCATCTGATTGTAAGAAAAAAGTAAAAACCATTGAGAGAACAAAGATGTGAGAGAAAGGGCGTGCCACCACATGGAGGAGGAGGAGGATCAATGGATCTGAGATGAGGTCAAAGTATGGCAAAAGGCAAAGGATGGTGGCAAAAATGAAAAAAAAAAAAAATTATTATATTGGAGTTGAAATTTTAATGTAAATGGGCATATGGTTGTAAGACCTGGTAACTCACTCATGAGAAACCCCAA
This sequence comes from Picea mariana, assembly GCA_032191745.1. NCBI lineage: Eukaryota > Viridiplantae > Streptophyta > Pinopsida > Pinales > Pinaceae > Picea > Picea mariana. The sequence goes on along the minus strand of JASDQU010738414.1, from coordinate 82,147 downwards.
TTTAAGTTTAAAGTTGGGAATGTTAGGTTAAACTTGACTTGGTGAAAGAGTCAAAATTGTTAGGTCAACAATAGTGGTTTCAAGCACATGGTATTGGAGACCCATGGTTTTAGATCCCATGGATTGCATGTTGTGAAAGACTTTAAAAGGATAGTGATACTCCATTGTAATGTGCCAAGAAAGTCAAAGTTCTTAGGTCAAGAGTAGTGGTTTTTACATGGTATTGGTAACCCATGGTTTTAGATCTCATAGATTACATGTTGTGAAAGGCTTTAAAAAGATAGTGATACTCCATTGTAATGAGCCAAGAGTTGAGCCAAAAGTTGAAGGGTGAAGGGTGCCAAAACTAGGAGGTTTGTACATAATTTATGTTGTAATGTTGCTAATTGATTATTTTATTTATCTCGTGTGTTTATTTCTTTACATTTATGTGTTGTAATGTTGCTAATTAATTATTTTATTTATCTCTTATGTTTATTTCTTTACAATTATTTACATTTTCTAAATAAAGATTATTAATAAATTTGATTTGAATCTAAAATTTCATTCACTTAATATCTCACAAACATATTTAAAAATAAATTTACTTTTTTGAAACAAGCCTCACTAAAAATATATATTAGAATAAATTTACCTTTTGAAACAAGTCTCACTAAAACTATTGCACATATCCAAGAGCCATTTCTATTCTATTGTGATGATTTATGTATCTAAATGATTAACCGAAATTTTGATTTAAAACTATAATTTTAATGATTATAAATTTTGATTTATTTCTATTCTATTGTGATGATTTATGTATCTAAATGATTAACCGAAATTTTGATTTAAAACTATAATTTTAATGATTATAAATTTTGATTTAAAATTATAATTTTAATGATTATGGGATCTTGATAAAGTTGGTTTAAATTTGGAAATTATATTAAGGAAGTTTACTTGGTCAGATTTATAAATTGGCTTGTATTTTGTGATAAATTTATCTTTATCTTTTCATAGTTAAATTTCTAAATAATTTAGAAAATAATAAACCTCGATTCATAATTAATCACACATCCTCACAAAGGTATTCAATAAATCTAGAATTTTCAGTATATAGATTAAGCAATTGATTCACTGTTTCTTGTGGCAAATCTATCTTGCACATCGTTAAAATTCTAATTGATTTCCTAGTTTAAGCTCTATTTTCATCATTATTTCATTTTTAATAAAGGGGCACTTTGTAATATGGATTCAAATATGAGTTTTAATTGCTTAAAATCTTTCAAGTATATTTAAATAATTGATTTTTTTTAAGAAGCAAAGTCATTGAATTTTTGTGTACAAATTTTAAATGGATTTGCATTTTTAGCCTTGTATTATATTAATTTACAAATTTAAAGGGATAATTGAACTTTGATTTAAGTCTAGATATAATTTATTAATAAAAAACATTAAATCAAACAACCAAGCTAAGTTACATTTCCTCTCAAACTCTACATGATCCAAGCTTAGTTGATCATAGGGAATTCCCACTAGGCTAGAACTTGTCTAGTCTAAAGTGAGAAAGGAAAATCCAGTGAGGTGATAGTGGTGGATTGTCTAATTTTACCTTAGGATCTCACCACTTGTGATTATGGGACTTTTGTACCAAGTGAGAACCTGAAAGGTAACATTTTAGCACTATTTCCGGGGACAAAGGCCATTACCCATGTTTCGATTACCTTAGATTCAATTTGATGACCATTGAGTTAGTTAGAAATCAACATTTAGGCTCAATTAGTGAATCCACAAGGTGAAGCTATGCCTAAGAGGTATTCCAAAACGACATCATGTCAAGGACTAGTTCACTTGATGCCAAAACCATAAACGTACTATCATATTTGTATCAATAAGATTCAAAACTTAAAAAACTTAGACCTCCTATCATAGAAGATACTAGGTATTTCTTTGAGTGCAATATTTCAAATCCCACCCAAGTCATCATGATTGATTGGATTGATGATATTTATAGACCATTTAACTTTACCAGCATCCAAGTTCAACCCCATGATGTGCCTAAGAAATCCATTCATAGTGTTCCTTCCTTCCAAGGAACAACACCACATCTAATACAGATCACTAAAAGGAATTTAAGACCAATGTGCATATAAAATTATTTGAACTCTCCATGGAAGACAATGCATTGGATTGGTTCATAGGATTCCCAAGAAATAGCATAAGAAATATGGATGAATTGCAAAATGTGTTCATGGAAAAATTGAGAGAAAAAGAGTCAATAGGTATCTGTCGGCTACCCTTAGTACCACTAAGAGAAATAAGAATGAAACAATGGAGAAATTAAACAAAATATTCAACCATCGTCCAAAGACTCCATGCCAACATTAAACCCCTAGATCCAACCATCCTCATATACTACCTGGATGCTTTTGAAGGAGAGCCGCATTTTCATTTCAGGCAGAGAGACCCCCAAAACCTTGGAGTCGCTTTGGAGGAAGTAGTTAATATTGAGAAGAACATGAGTGCAGATGGTAAAGAAAATCAACCAAGTTAATATAGAGCTCATACAACTTGAAATGAGCCTAAGAAGGGGGTCTTAAATACCGATAGCCCATCACTCGACCATTTGGCAACCTAAACTAAAGCCACAAAGTGCATGGAAGCCAACTTTACATAAGTAGTCACAAAACTTTAGAATAAGCTTGTATAACTAGAAAGGAAATCAAAACCGAGTAGGTATCCACATAGGGGGAATGGTAGATGGGATAGGATGAAACCTCCTCATAATTCAAATTTCAACCAAAATCAAAGAGTTATAGTCCCACTAAACAACAATAATGTAGTAGATCATGAGAAATTACATTGGTGAAACCCATGTGAGGAACCTCATGACCAAGACACTTTCCTTTATGCAAGAGATGTAATCAAATATGCAAGAGAAGAAAACATAGAAGATTCAAGTGAGATTGATGGAAACAACTATGTAGGTGAATGGACAGACATAGTGAATAATGTCACAAACAAATCCTATAATGTATCAGAGGAACAAATGAAACAAATTAAAGGAAAGAGTATTGACACATTTATTGTTGCTAGAGCCCTTGCCCCTAAGCCTTCCTATGAAGAGATAAAAAGAAAAAATTGAGAAATGGGATGGATCACATACCAATGAAGAGACCATCCAACCCAATAAGAAACCAATGCTCCACAACAACCTTAGAATGTTTCTAAAAATAATCAACCAACACAACCAATTGGAACCACTAGTGAATGCTCAACAACTAGCCTTGTGGTAAATATCTGTAATGATATGGTATTTAGTGATTTACTTGAAAAATCCCACATGTCAGCTCCATTTGTCAATATTGTGAATATCCCAACACAAAAGAAGAAGGTTAAGAAATTTTTGGGATTCAATGAATCAACAAGACTCCTACTGAGGATGTTGCTATAGTATTGCAAATAACAAGTCAAGGGATAAAGAATGGTATTCATAGTCCCTTTTACATCTCATTACTAGTTAGTGATTTGTTGTTACACAATTGTGTGTTAGATTTAAGCACCAAACAATGCCATGGCATTAAAAGTGATGAAACAATTGGGCCTTACAACTACCCATCCATACAAAAATGTGTGTGCCATGGATTCCTGATATATTAAAGTGTTTATCCTAATCAAAGGTTTACACATCAAGCCTTGGCTATATATCAAGACATCTTAGTTCTAATGTACATTGTCATTATAGATGTCTCAGATTCTTTGGGAATGTTGTTGTCTAGAAAGTGAGCTACTATATTAGGTGGATGTTTGAAAATGTATTTATCTTATGCAACCATTCCAACTTCCAGAGGGGGGGATTACGCTGCATAGGGAACAATCCATAAGGTTCCATTTTGAAGACCCTAATGAGCCTATGAATTAATTAATCTAAACAGTAGATGAGGATATGGGTAACCATTCAATGCTTTCCCATTCATTGTCTTTGAAAGTTAAACGAGATGAAGCAGAGGAATTTGATGATGAGATTTAGACAATGCACTTTGACAAGGAACGGTCTCAATCAAGTAATGGTGTGGGAATTATCTCTATCTCTGCACAAGGGTATACTTTGAATTTTTCTTACACATTGGAGTTTGAGGCCACAAACAACATTGTTGAGTATCAGGCTTTGTTTCTAAGATTAGAATTGGTTGTAAAGATGGGCATAAGGTGCTAGAAGCCATTGGAGAATCCAATCTCGTATTATTATAAGTAAAATATCACTATGCAACAAATAATGAAAGGCTATGGAGGTATAGACAAGAAGCGTTGGGTATCATAGATTCATTTGACACCTTATCAATTAAGTCCATCCCAAGGGAGAAAAATGTTCAAGTCGATACTCTAGTTGTAGCCACAACCACTGCCCAATCATGTGAGATTCTTACATCAGGTGAAGCCAAGATGGATATATGGTATCAACCTTTTGTCCCGAATAACCTTAATCATGGGAAAGTATTTGACGATGATTCATAGTTGAATAGATTCATGAATGACATTGGAGAATTTGATGATTATGAGGTGGATTGGAAGGATCAAGATGAAACAAGTGAGGTAATTGAAGTGATTAATTTGTCCGAGGATAACAATATTCCAAAGGGTTTGGTCCCAATAGAGAATATTTTTAATAGACATGACATGTACAAACAAAAGGTGGAGACCACCAAGACTGAGGTTTACATGGAAATCAATATTAGTTAGAAGGCTAATCCCAAGATGATGAAAATAAGAAAAGGTACTTCAAAATAAGGAAACAAAATAAAAGATCTAATTAGGGAGTACCAGGATGTGTTTGATTGGTCATATGATGACCTGAAGGCATATAAAGGATATATCATTTAGCATACCATCACATCGAAGGAAAATGAAAAAATATTTAGGAAAATGCTAAGAATAATCAACCCTAAGATCCTTCCCCTTATCAAGAAAGAGCTTGAAAAGATGTGTATCGCAAAAATCATTTCCCCTACCCAACATTCATCATGGGTTTATAATCTAGTAGTGGTGAGAAAGAAAATTGGTGAGATCAGATTATGTGTTGACTTTAGGAATCCCAACTAGTTGTCCCTAAAATATAACTATCATTTTCTGAATATAGAGAATCTTTTATGAAGAGTTTCAAGAGTAGGTATGTTGCCCACACTTTATGGGTTTTCAAGGTATAATTAATTTTTGGTTAAAGAAGAATATAGACATAAGACAATGTTCACAATCCCATAGGGAACATACAAATATCTCAAGATTCCATTCACGTTGATGAATAAAGGGTCAAATGTTCAAAGAGCCATGGACTATGCTTTTAGGTACCTAATTGTAAAGATCATATAAATTTTCTAGGATGATCTGACTATGTTTTCCAAAGAAAGAGGGGATCATGTGCACCATTTAAAGAAAATATTCAAGATATATAGAAAGTATGGCATATCCTTGAACCTAAAGAAGATAATCTTCGAAGTGGATGAAGGTAAATTGCTTGGGCATGTCATTTTTAATGGGGAAGTCAAGATAGACTCATTAACAGTTGAATCCATTCAACAAATTCATCTTCCCTCAACTAAGAGGGAAATGAAATATATCTTCAAGAATACAAAACTTTGCTAAAGTCACGAAGCCTGTCTGTAAACTATTGAAGAAAGATCATGAATTTAAGTGGGATGAAAATATTAGATCCACCTTCAAGATAGAATTCTATAGTCTTGGCATCAGTCTTAGTGAGTATAGACCACTCAAGGGAATCCCAAGTCTTTTATTTTTCTTCAAGAGAAATGATATCCAATGTCGTATGCTAGAAGAATGATCAAAATATGGAACAACATATAGCATTTATGAGCAAAGCACTTAAGGATTCAGATTTAAAATACACCACAAGGTAAAATCAAGCTTATGCTCTTGTGCACTATTTAAAATATTTCAGGCCTGATGTGGGATATTCAAATATCATTGCATACATTCCTCATGCCATTGTGAAGGATATATTGACTCAACAAGATTGCCTAGGTATTCATTGTAAGTGGGCATATAGAATCCAACAATATGACATGGAAATCAAACACACAAAACTAGTGAAAGTACAAGGACTAGCTAGGATGTTTGTTGAGGGGAATGAGAGGGATTTGAATATGAATGAAGAAGAAACCACTAAAATGGTAGTTGTAATTTTAGATGAGATAACTAGAGGTATGAACGGTATAAAGGCATTATTTATTACTTGAAGAATTTAACATGTCCAAATCTCCTTATAGATTACAAGAGAAGGGCCCTAATGTTAAAGGCATCAAAGTATTGTATCATCCAGGGGGACCTTGGTTGGAAGAATCGTGATGGCCTAATTCTCAAATGTGTAGATAATGAAGAGGCCCAAAAATTAATGAAAGGGTTACACATAGGATTATTTGGTGGACTTCATGTTTCCTGAACCACAACACTAGGGGTAAGTTTAAGGATGGAAATATATTTTGAAGTGTAGAAACCTTGGCAAATTTTACTAGAGTCCTTAATATGAAAACTTTAAAAAAATTGGCGATATTTTTGTTTCAAATTTATAAGGATTTTATACAGTTTTTATAAAGTTTTGACGATTTTTAAGGTAAAATAACTTTATCCTATAGAATTTGGGTGAATCACTTTTAGGAAAAAAGGAAATCGGTGAATCTTTTTTGGGGAAAATCATAGAAAGTTAGCCCATGGGAGAAATTTAGCCCCTAAATTTTTCCTTGCACAATACATAAGATATTAGGTCAAAATATTATTGTCCAACCATATTCATTGATGTCCACAATTTTTTTAGATCATGTCAGTAGTGCCAATTGTTCACAGGGAAACAACATCTTGTAGCCTTACCTTTACAACTAGTTGTAGTGGATGCACCCTTCCAACAATTGGGTCTATATTTCATTAGGGAATTCAAGGAAAAATTGAGTAATGGATTTAAGTGGATCCTCATGGCCATTGATTACTTTACCAGGTAGGTTATTAAAGCTATTCCCACCAAAAGAGAAACAGATAATGTAGTCAAGCAGTGCTTAGAAGAGAGGATTATCACAAGATTTGGTGTCCTAGCCAAGATCAAAATGAAAAATGCCAAGGATTTTAGTTTGGTAGATTGGGCATCATTATGTTTTGATTATGGCATTGTATTATCTCACTCATTTAACTATAACCCATAGGGAAATTTCCTAGTAGAGTCAAGTAACAAAAATTTATTGGACGACATCAAAATAGTGGGAGACAACCAAAAGAGATAGGACAAAAAAATTAAATATTCCCTACGGGGAGAGATTTCCTTGGATTTTAGTGAAAAAACCATTCATTCCATGGCCATTCTTACCATCTTTTGCTTGTAGAGTGTGAGCGTAGGAGCCATTGTGACCTTGTTACCTTTTGAACCTTGTGAATCCTAGGTGTATTTGCATGTACAATTCTCCTTGGGTTTTCTTCGGGAAGACTAAAGCATTGGAGGAAGAATTGTTTGTAATAGGTTTCTTCAATAAAATTCTTCAACATCAAACTTCTCATAGAGTAAGTATGAAATTGAAATTATATTACACTGGAAAAACATTATTAAATGTAAATGTGGATGATTAAAGTGAATATGAATACCAAAAAACACAAGAAAACCCATTATTATAATAAAAAAAACTAAAAATATATTAGGATAATCATTATGTTTTATTATTTTAAATTATTTTTTTATTAAATTTATATTTAATATGTTTTAATTAAATTGTTGTTCAATGTTAATATTATTTTGTTTGTAATTTTTATAGCTATGAATATGGCTCACATTTCCATGATATATCAATATTGTAAAAAAAATAAAAATGTTTTACATATATGCCAAATGTTCGTATTCATTATATACATCCAACTATTGAATTGCTCTTTAAATTAAAAAATATATATAGAGCTTATAGTTGACATTTATGAAATGGATTTTACAACTTACTTTTGTAATAAAGTTATCTTATTGGCTTAGGTTAAAAGATAAGATTTTATGCTATTATTGGTTCTTATGGTTTTGAAAAAGTATATTTTTCTTTTAACTAATTATTAAGTCTCTCAATATCGATAGAACAAAGGTGAATCTCATTGTAATATGTACTTTAGTTATTCATAATATCGTATTGTGTGTTATTGTGTTTTTTCTTACTTGTTTTGGATTATGTGCCTAAACCTATCCAAGGTTTTCTCATTCCGTGGAGTCTAGTTCATTTCATAATATAGTATATTATCATAGCATGATTAGATCATGAAACCCACTTGATCCTTTTATATGAACCTAGGGTTGAACTGAGGGCATGAGATAGAGTCTAGTTCATTTCATAATATAGTATCAGAGCATGATTAGATCATGAAACCCACTGGATCCTTTTATATGAACCTGTCAGTGTATACATTGATCTAGAGGGTTGAATTGAGGGCATGAGATAGAGGCAAATCAATTGGAGTATAGATCGTTGTTGATGCATAGATGTGACAGGATCGAGATACAGATCCATGAATGAATTGGGTGCATAAAGTTGTAAATAAAGGTTGATAAGTAAAAGAGAGCATTAGCCTCCATTAGAAGGAAGATTTCATTGTAGTAGAAAGGAGTCTAACATCTTGGTGTATTTCCTTAGTTGACGTTTAGAATTGAATTTAAGTTGTCGTAAAGGGATCTCAGCCACCGCCAAGGGAATTGGATCACAACCATTACAATTTAAGTTTCCACCACTACCATTAAGTCATGGTCACTCCTCGCTAGACTAGTGATTGTTAATGCAATTAGCACAATAGATGATGCAAGTTCAATTCACTAGGAGAAAATAAGCAAATGAATGAGAAATACACTACGTTCAAAGATATTTTGAACCACTGTCTTTTTTAAATTTATAATTAAAAATAAAGTAGAATTTAATTATATATATATATATATATATATATATATAATCTTAATGAAAATTTTATTTGAAAAATATTAGTCTCAGATTCTACACATGGAAAGTAAAAGTATAGATATTGTGAATAAGAACTTATGGGAAGCACAAATATAGTTGATGAATAAGAACCTATGGGAATGGGAAATAGTAAAAAGGAATGAGAAATCATTTATATATCCAAATAAATTATTGAAATTATAGAAAAGATATGATAAACCCAATTCTACTATTGTTCTTTCTCAATTAGATTCTAAGTTGAATCATGTAGTTTTGGAAAAATCTTTTCATATTTAAGATGTGTGATGGAGCCATTATGTCTAACCACATAAGAAATATGAGATGTCTCATCAAAGAGTGAGAAAAAGTCAATGTTATGATAGATGAAGAACATGTTAAGGCCATTTTGTTAAATACTTTCTAAATACAACAATGTCGTTTTAACTGTCAATTAGATGCATCCACAAACTATGAAAGACATGATTTTAGCTCTCTTAATTGAAGAAAATAGAGTAACCCCACGAGATTCAGAAGGACATTTTCAACCAGAAACTGCACTATACTTAATTAAAAGGATGGGAAAGAGAGTGACATGTCTTGTGGAAAAATAATTCATACAACAATTGATTGTAAAACCCCGTGAAAGGAAATTTTAAAGAATCAACAAATGTAGCTATTGTTAAAATTCCACCAAATACTGGAAGTAGTGATGACCTTGTTGAAGAAAAAGACAAGGAGTGATGTAGGGGAGGATACACACTTGTTCAATAGTTATAGATGCTTGTGGATCAAAGAAGCCATACCTCATTGGGGTTACGAGACATGCATGCGGGATTGTTTTTCAATAGTTCAAGGGAGATCCAAGATATGGAAGCTTGGTATCATACTTTTGCAAGAGTCACAAGACATTTCATGTGCATATGATGTTCAATGATAATGGGAACTTGGATTAAAGCTAGGAGACTATACCTTTCAGAAAAATAGGGAGCAACTTGAAGGAATCTTGCTCAACCATTTTCAAAGAAGAAGCATATGAAGAATGTTTGATTATGTTGTTTTTAGTTTTTAATATTTGTGTTTCTAGTGAAAGTTCCTTTACTTTTAGTTTTGTTTTTAGTATAGTAAATCTTAAGAGGGGTTGTTTGAATATGAGACTTATCTTTGTGATAAAATCACCTTAGGGGCTTAGGCTAAAAGATAGGTTTTTAGGTTATTATTATTTTTTAGGGTTATTGGCTATTATATTGAATCTTTTGAATAATTATTACATCTGTAAATATCTATATAAGAGAGGTGAATCCCATTGTAATACTTACTTTTGTTACTCATGATATCATATTGTGTGCCAGTTTGTTTATTCTTCCTTATATTTGGCTATGTGCCTTAACCCTATCTAGAATGGATCTATGTTAGTGACACACACACACACAATTTTGTTAGTTTTCTAAAGCATTTAAAATTAGGCCAAGCTTACATGAGCCAGACAAGTAGAATGGATGTTATAATCTCTTCAACATTGGGCTATAAAACACAAATATTTTGATGCCATAATCTAATTTGTCACAAATATTTGATATAACTAGTTGCTCAAAAATGGAATGCTAAGCTAAGTCTTGTGAATTTAATATGCATTGGCTTATTACTCTTTTACATTTTTTTTGTTGCTATTATTTTATACAAACTATGATAAGAACTACTAAGATGAGATAAAATTTAGGCACTTGTTTATTGAGCTACTGATTTCATGTACTTTTATAAATGAATAATAAGTAATCTTTAATCTAAAAAAGCTTTCCTAACAATACCATGTAATTCATTGGTCTTCCTTTCTTTTTTTATGGTTTTCCTTATCTTGTACTTATGTTGATAATTTATTTCAATGAATTTATTACATTTTTTTGTTAGAGATAATGCTTTCATTAATGTTGTGTAATGAGTTTAGAGATTGATTTGAGATTTGTTGGAAGTTGTTGAGAAATTCTCTCAACAACTATCTCTATGTTTGGAATACATTGGATATGAAACCAACTATATAAATATGTTGTAATTGAATACAATTATGTAATACAAATATTATTGTGTGTAATCTATATACAATGTCTTCTCCTCAAATTTCTTATCTTCTCCTCAAATTTCTTATTTGATATCACAGTGTGGACTGGCTTAAATCCCTCACGAGATGGCCCGAAAGATGTGAAAGAGATGTGAGTGTTGAACCTTGTAGCTTAAGAGATGGATTGTTTATTTTTTTTATTGATTCACTGTGTGAGTGAATTTCTCTACAGAGAAAGGAACCGCATGCTAGTGGATAGGAGTCGTCATCACTTGAAGGAGAAGATTGCTTAACGCGCCTCCAACTTGTTTGACGCACACGGATTTATCATTCATGGGTAGCGTAGATCTATTGATGTGTGAATTGTCAAGAGAGATTTTGTGGGTGATTATCAGGCAGTCTGGGCACAGTTGTATCAGTGGAAAGGAAGCCACGATTCTGCGTGGAAGGTTGAGAAGCCGCGACTCTGCGAGTTTCTTACCTGGGAAACCCAGTGGAGGCACCGTTAGATTAAACTGTAGCTACAGTCATTAAGTCGTCGTTTTATTGAATCAACAATGCAGAGATCAGATTTAATCAATGTAATTGCATTTCAGCTGGAAGAAACCTAACATCAAGAGAGGCGTTGTTCAAAGCGTGGACAAAAAGGTGCAACACGTGAAAAGCTAATGTATATTAAGTTTAAAAAGAGACAAAGAGTGATTAGTTAGTGATAAATAAATTATATATTTTTTAAAATTATTTATCCTATTTTTGGTTTGTTAAAATTTTATATGATAAAGAACCAATCAAAGAACATGGTAACATATTTCAAGCTAGTGTGTGCGGAAGCCCCGACCTTGCCACAAGTTGGTTATTGGTTTGGTTATGTTTATATCTGTTATAAGTTGATGGGTGGTGTGAAGCTAAGAACATCAGTTACAGGTTATGTAGAGTTCAAATTGTATGGTTGACTACTGAATATATCTAGTATCCAAATCACTTTCCTATATAACTGTTGAAATTTTCTCTTCGAGGGGACTTCACAGATGGTAGTGTATCGATAGGATGATTCAATATTGAGATTGTCCTTTGGGAGGTTAAGAAGCATCGATTTTACAAGTACGTCAATGATGTTCAGAAGCATTTGTACTTTAAATGAGTCAAGTGGGAAGCTCGAAGATGTGGTGAAGAAAGAGCATAAACCATGAGATTGTAGAGTGGGTGTAAGTGCTAATGAAGACCAACCAAACAATGACAAATATTATGACTTGTAATTTAGTTTTGTAATGTAGGCATTAAAGGTGGGTATTAGAGATGATGCTTCCATTAATAATCTCTACGAAGTTTAGAGATTGGTTTGAGATTTGTTGGAAGTTGTTGAGAGATTATCTCAACAAATATCTCTATGTTTGGAATAAGTTGGATCTAGACCAACTATATAAATATGTTATAATTGGGTACAATTGTGTAATACAAATATTATTAGTGTGTAAGTTTCTTATATTTCTCTATTCTCTATTAGCTCTAATTTGTTGTTTAGTTTTAACTTTGTTGATGACTTGGGCACTACATCTCTAAATCATAAATTTATTTTCATCTTATATACAAATTTTAATACATTACTTTGTTTATTATTTTTATATCAACACATACATATGCTTAACTACCATACAATTTTATCTTATTTTTAAATCTTCTTCCATATTAATTAAGTTCCATTAATTGGTATACAACTTTAGATTATTTTTAAATATCTTTTCATATTAATTAAGTTTCATTATAACAGGAATCCAACTACATAAATCTGCATGAAATCACTATTTTTTGTTGTTTAAAATCAATTTCTGAATGTAAAAATGAATTTAAGATGTTGAAAAACACTGAACACTCATATTCCAATTATAAGGAAATAATCATTCAAATCTCTATCCCTCAAAAATATTACCATAAAAAAAATCATTTAGTAAAACGTTTAGACTACTGCTAACATGTCTCCCACTTACATACAACTTTATTAGCTACTATACACCTTTATCTTATCTTTAAATATTCTTTCATATTAATATTAATTAAGATCGATTAAATTTATTATTACAGAAAGATATTACATGTCTCCCTCATACATGTGAACGTACCTTACGTTGAATGTACCTCATTTTTTCAATGGAAGGATATAATAAATGCCTCAATATTAGTTTTAAATTATGTTATGCATGTTTCTACCGATCTGTCAGGATTGCAATCTCTTACCTAAAAATGTGGACAATCTCTTACCTAAAAATGTGGATCTTTGATACAGGAGGTCGCAACAAGTCAGCCATTATAATAGGTAATTATGATTTCTTCCAATTCAGTAGCGATGCATTTGCATTTTATTTGCATTAATATTCTCTTCAATCGACCACAGGTTGCTCCATTGGAGGGTCTGTGCTGACAGCATTAGCAGTAGTACTGTTCTTAAAGTTTTTTGTGAAGGAGAGAAAAACTCTTAGCAGGGGTTTTGCCAGTGGTTTCAGCCAGCATAAGAGAAAGGGAAAGGAAGCAGCTGGACTCAGTGGGCTTAAGATAGGCAATTTGCCAATATTCTCTTACGAAGAACTTCGTCAGGCTACAAATTGCTTCCATGAGAAGAACGAAGTTGGGAGTGGAGGGTTTGGGTCGGTCTTTATGGGAAAACTTGGGGACGGACGAATTGTAGCCGTAAAGAGACTTTATCAAGATAATGCAAGGAGAGTCGAACAGTTCATCAACGAGGTGATGATATTTTCGACCTTGAATCATCCACGTGTGGTTCGTCTTTATGGCTGTGCCTATGAAGACAGTCCAGACCTTCTGCTCGTATACGAATTTGTTCCAAATGGGACCTTGGCTGATCATCTTCATGGCAATCGCAGAGGCCCCAAGGGATTACCATGGGACACTCGTTTGAACATTGCTATACAAACTGCCCAGGCTTTGGCTTTCCTTCACAGCCTTGATCCGCCTATATTCCACAGAGATGTCAAATCCTCTAATATTCTTTTGGACGAGGATTTCAATGTCAAGGTAGCAGATTTTGGGCTTTGCAGGCTTGTGCCTGATAATGCCTCCCATGTCACCACTGCTCCACAAGGCACACCCGGGTATGTGGACCCAGAATACTATCAGTGCTATCAACTGACGGAGAAATCTGATGTCTACAGCTTTGGGGTTGTTTTGGTGGAGATCATCTCTGGCAAATTAGCGGTGGACATAAATCGGAATAGAAGGGAAATTAACCTTGCTAACATGGCGATAACGAAGATCCAAGAAGGGGTTTTGCATGAACTAGTGGATCAGCAGCTAGAGATTGAAATAAATCAGAAGGTGAAGGTCATGGTAAGTGCAGCTGCAGAATTGGCCTTCAGATGCCTGGTGTCAGATAGGGATGACAGACCACACATGAATGAAATTGTTGCTCAGCTCGAGCAAATCAGACAATCATGGGTTATCTCAACAGGTCCAGGTGAACAGTGGGGATCATTTTCCATCGTTAAACAACCAACCACAGAACCAGTGTCTCCCATATCTGTGCAAGACAAGTGGCGCAGTATAAGCTCCACTCCCAACAGGAGTGAATAAATTTCCCTGTTATATGTAAAAAAGATAAAGCTCCTTTCAACTAGTTCACTTAATTAACTGTTTATATACATACTTTAATTTTGCTGAATATTTTGCATATATCACTATATCACAACCAAGAAAATCTCAATCAGAAATTGGAATCACTATCCTCATCAATACATTCAGGTTTGAGGTTTAGTGAATATGGAAAGAACCCACATTGTGCAGAGCCTCAGCAGCTGTACACGAATGAGGACATACTCCTCAACCATGGACCATATTTCCCATCCACTTTGTGATGATATCCAGCATGTTCAACTTTGGAGCTACGCCTCTTCACCCTCTTTTGCAACCAGTATCAGTACAATCACTGCAAGGCAGATTTGTTTTTTTTGACAATATAGTTGATCATTGACGAGTTTTCATAATATACTTTTCTGTGTGGGTTATTGGAATTAATAGCACTTATCTTGACTCAACGTGATCCAAATATCGACCAGGTGGTTGTTCTTTTAAATTAGGGTTTAAAAAACTGAAGTCTTGCTTTCTTTTATGTTACTGCCGTTAGTTTTCACTGTTTCAACAAAGTATTTGTTTACTTTCCCCTCTGTCAATACCGCATTCTGATGAGCAGAACTTGATTTTATGTATTGTGCTCCCCTGGTTTAACCTTTTAATCTGTTAGATCTGTTCTGTTAATTTGATATCTATGTATTGCTGAAGAGGGGAAGAGGTGTGAGTGAATATAAAATTTTAAGTTCTATAGGGTGCTTTTCCTTTCTTTTTTCATCATGGTATCAGAGCGTTGAAACAATCCACTCGAGTCTCTGCCTTAGACTTGCAAAGCAGCGATTCCTGAGAAATTGAAAATAACTTGAGACTCAAGAGAGCTTTCTCCGTTAACTTTTGAGTGAGCAGCTTTAAGTATTATTTTGGGCTATTTCATGTCAAGAATGCTATAACAGCGGGTACAAAACTACCTGGTGCTTTCTTTCTTTTCTTCCTTCACATTGTTTGCATTTTATTCAAAAATTCTGTAACTGTAAAATGTTCTCTGCACTTTGAAACCAAACGGTGGAAGAGCTATTGCGTAACAGGGGCATGTGGTGAAGTATCCCAGGTGAACCACCATAGTCGAGAAAAGAAAAATAGTTCGCTGAATAAGTGCTATGAAGTAGGAGGGTTGGTAGGCATGGTTATTTATGATGAATTATAAAGTTATAGAGTGGTGGTTTCAGATTTCATATCACTTTATAATGAACAAAGCAAAGCATGGAAAAAATTTAAAAGTTATATAAAGAGGTATCTGAAATTTCATATTAGTTTATAATGAATGAAGCGCGGGATCAAAGTTGAAGTTGTCACTGTTGTAAGGTGTTCTCTACCCCGTTATAGAACGGCATAAAATTATTTCACGGGCAAATGAAAGTTTAAATAAAAATTTATTTGTTAAATTTGAAATGAAAATTACTTTTTAGATCTTTTCAATTGAAGTGTAAAGAATTTTTCCATAATATATTCTACTTAGTTATTGCTTTTATGGTTTTTTATTTTATTTATCAATCATTGTTTTTATGCATTTTTTCCCCTTGATAATCAAAAGAATATTAGCATTTCTTCCTTGTGCAATGGAAGTTCAAAAATAATTTGTTTTCATTTTTGTTCAGAATATAGACAAGAAAGTAAATAACTAACAACAAGATCAAGAAAGCAAAGAAGATGGGTTGAAAAGGAAGGAAGCCAATTCAATTAATGTGTACATCAATAATGTATATATAGTACAAATATTCAGAGGGCTTAAGATCCTCTTTGAACTCTGAAGAAAATAGCATAAGATGAAGGCTTCCACTAAATTGGTGGTTTAAGGATGACCACAAACTCAATTTGGTGGTTTCGGGATGACCACAAACCAATCTAGTGGTTTCGGGATAACCACAAACCAAATGTCTAGCAGAAGCTGATGTCTTCTACTAAATGGCATGGTTTTAAGTTGACCATGAACTAACCAAGAAAATGGATGAAATATAAAAAAGAATAGCCTCAAAAAGATCAAACTTCATGTCACTTTTGTCGCTTTCACAATGCATACAGGGATGAAGATCAAAACACTACACTGATCTATTATCTTATCATTATCAACTTCATTGACTTCATTGATTTTGTTGTGAGCAGACTGTGGAAATTTCTGAATAGAAACAAGTTCAGAATGGGTTTTCTTTTGTTGCAGATCTTCTTGTTGGAGTAAGGGTTTTTTGCCATTCCACCCTTTTACAATAATCCAACTCGACAATAGAAATTTTTCATCTCAACAGAAGGGTGTTGGCTTCAACAAAAAATTCACCCACTTACAATCATAATTCAATTTCAACAGTATTTGATACTTACAAAAGGAGCAACAATAAGTATCACAAATTGCAACTCATAAAATTTTGAATAGACAGAAGTCCAAAATGGAGGAGTTGAATTATTCTTTAAAATTGTCGATGATGTGTATGTAAATCTCTGAAATTTGTATACACTGGCTTGCGGATTTCCTCGCTTTCATTAATTAATTTGAAATTTCTTGAATGAAATCGCTTTACTTCATAGTGTGTTAATACAGAAGCAACCAACTCATTCTTTCCCTTATTACAATGGAAATCCCTCAAGATTAAAGCGCACACAAATAAGGTGCAACACAAAGATCCTAAGACCAAATACTCTTATAACTCCTTCGCAGAAAACCTTATAACTCCTTGAGTAGGGATCAAATCCTTATCACTTCGATTAACATACAAATAATGGTACTCTCAATTCATGATATAATAAATTAAATAATTTGCGGTCGTATCTTTGAGAGCAAATGTCATAACCCGTGAAAAATGGACTATCATTATTCGAGATATTGACAAACCAACATTACAACTCTCCTGTAATAAACTCTCAATGCAATTTTTTACAACTTTAGGATTTCACCTATTTTCTTAGTGTTTCATTTATCATACATACATGGTGAGTCAAATCTTTACCATGCGTCCATGAGTCAAGTTCCTTCGACAGGTCCCTTCTCGTTGAGTTCTACAGAGTTAAACCATATTAGGGTTGTTGCAATCAAATGGAGGTCGTAGTTGATGGTTGTTCGATGTTGCAAGTCAATCCTTTTTCTTGTAGATCCAAAAGACACATTTTCTCCAAACATGTATGGATTATTAACACGCCTAGGCTGCAGAGGAATGATTGCTTCTTTCAAACTGTTGGTCACTAGGTCACGGGTTTAATGTATATTCTAGCAAACCCTTGTCTTTAAAAAAGAAATCTAAACTGTCATATCTATTCTTTTTCAAGATGCTTAAATGATGAGAACATCTTGTCCTATAAGTATTTAGAAAAGCCGTAGGCTAAAGATTCTATGAAATGAATATTTTTTCTGGGGATATTTGCCTGAAATCCGGCGAGAAATTGTTGGATTCGTAGATTTAAGTGATTATTTTTGTAAAATCCAAGTGAATGCAAAAATGGATTCAGCTTGCTGAAAAACTTCCAGGGCACTTGGATTTTACAGAAATAATCACTTAAATCTACGAATCCAACAATTTCTCGCCGGATTTCAGGCAAATATCCCCGGGAAAAATATTCATTTCATAGAATCTTTAGCCTACGGCTTTTCTAAATACTTATAGGCCAAGATGTTCTCATCATTTAAGCATCTTGAAAAAGAATAGATATAACAGTTTAGATTTCTTTTTTAAAGACAAGGGTTTGCCAGAATAAACAACAAAAAATAGTGATTCGTGTAAATTTATATTGTCGGATTCCGATGAAAAAAGCCATTTCGTAGAACAACTAGCCAAGGCTTTTAGCAAATCTTTTGCTTATGAATTTAAGTAGAATGTACAATGACGCTTTCTTTTACTGACAAATGGGAAATATTTGTTGTTGATTGACTTTTTAAACAACAATAAGCTTCATCAAACAACAACTACCCATTACCTTGTTGTGGATTCCCCTTCATAGGCTCGCGCAATCCTTTTACTGCCTTGTTCACCTTAACAACGGCTAGGGTTTGAGGCAGCTCTCACTTGCAGACAACGAAACCCCCTCCTTGGATTTCCTTTCCTTCATATACCATGGAAAGATACCATGGTACTACCAGGAACTAAGAACTATAGGGCTCTGATAAACTACCAGGCTTATATGTAACGACCCTGCTTAAATAGATGTATAGGATTATTAGTTATAATTAATTTAATGATCTAACTATCCTAAAAGTTAGCTAAACAATAATTATTTCTCAAAATAACATTAACTAATTAATTATTATTAATTACTTATTCATGACTCTCAAGGATTAATTAATTATTAATTGACTCATTAATTAATTAAGTAAAGAATTAAAGGGATTAATAAATTATATTGTTTAAATTAAAAAAGGTTACGTATACGGAAGGGATAAGGGGCATTAATAAACGGATAGGGTACATTAAATAATTGGATAAGTGGCATTAACTACGAAAGGATAAGATAATTAATAAATGGATAATGAAAGTAATGAAGGAGGGGGAAGTCAATGAAGGGGCAACGTGAAGGGAGGAGGTTTACGAAGGAGGGAGGATTCTACGGGAAATTTGATTTTTGGGGGCTCTCTTGGATTTGCAGAGAGGAGAGTTGAGTTATGTGGTCGAGAGGATTAGTACAGGGGGCACTGGTTTGCTGGGGGTTTTGGGCACGGGGGCCAGGATATCCATATGGTATCCTGGAGCTAGGTAGTTGTCCTAGTTGGCAGGGTGGAAACTCAGTTTTGGGTAGAGTTGGTCCGTGGATTCAAGCTGGGCAAGGCAGCAGCAGGAAGGTCAACAAGACAAGCAGGAAACAAAGGGTTAGCATCAGACCCAGGTATGTTAATTTATGTATTTGTTTTATGAAATTTAAGGAATATGATGTGTTATGAGGTTGTCCGTAAACTAATATGTTTAGCTTAATAAATTTATATGTTCTGGTGATTAATCTATTTGTGCAATTGAAATGATTTATATCAAATTTTTATTTCAAGTCACTACATTATAAGATCAATATCATGCTCTGATACCACTGTTAAGAATATAGGCAAGAAAGTAAATAACTAACAACAAGACCAAGAAGACAAAGAAGATGAGCGGAAAAGGAATGAAGCCAATTCAATTAATGTGTACATCAATAATGTGTATATAGTACATATTTCACAAATGTCCTCTAATGGTAAGATAACAAACTGAGATTAGAGAGTTTTCAACAATTTTTATACAATACAATCCCATTCTCATTTTCAAGGAGCTCATGCCCCTGTTACTATTAAGACATACAAGTATCACCTATTTATTGTCATTCTAAACTGAGATATTTATATTGTTTTTCTTATAAGCTACAACCTACAATTGATCCCCCTATTTTCATCCAACAATACCATAGTAGTGGAGATCAAATGCTTTGGTCATCAATGGTGGTGTATACTCTTGAGAATATCTTTTGTTTCTATTCTCATTGCTATGTAGTTCCTTGGTTTGTATAATTATTTACATTACTTTTGTGTTATGAAGAAAGATTAGTACTGCAAAAAATAAATCCCCGTTAGTAATTTCCACTTAGTTTATTTAGCAATTTTTCATTTTCATATGAAAAGACTATTTGCTTTTAGTCTTTCAATATAGAAGGGTTGAAATGAATTTAACACTTCAAATTGAAATATAACGATTCCCTTCAAATTTAATCCTTGAATGAAGCAAAGCATGGAAAAAATTGGAAAGTTATATGTCTTTGAGATTTCATATCAGTTCATCCTTGAATGAAGCAAAGCATGGAAAAAATTGGAAAGTTATGTCTTTGAGATTTCATATCAGTTCATTAATGAACAAATCAAAGCAAAGGAAAAATTGGTGTCGTTCTTTGGTAAAGTAAAAAAAAGACAAAGCACTTAAATTGGAGAGACATGTTATTAAGCTTTCAACGAACAAGTAGAGTGTTGATAGACAAATGAAGACAAGCAAAGGGTGTTTATACTTTTACAAAATCATCTTGAAGCTTATGACGTATTCATCTCCACCTTTACTAAACCATGCTTGGTACAAGGTAAGTATATCCTTCTTTAAATGGATTCAACACTCTCTTTAAATGGATTCAACACTCTCTTGATTTGGGAATAGGAGAAAATATTGTTTATGAGAAAATTAGGATTAAAAAAACTGTGTATAAGCTAGCCAAAGAAGCAAAAAGATTCCAAGTTTTAGAGATCTATAGATGAACTTTTTCTAGGAGAGGTATCAGGTTTAGTGCTATCCTTATCCAGGTTCCATATGCATATGATTGTCATGCAACATATCAGGAGCATGCATGAGAGGGTGAGGATGGTTATAAGCATAATCATGGTGTCTTTAGTTGTTATTTTTACCAGGTTTTTATTTATAGAAACTTGCTTGATTACGGTTTTAAGAACTTAGTTGAGAGTGCTTCAAATGGGCACTTATAGGTTTTTGACATTCTAGAAAAAAATTTAAGGATTTGTGGCATATTCAGATATGCATTGGAGAGATATGCACAAGGTTCAGTGATAGTGATGCATGGAAGTTATGCATCTAACAATGATTTGCAGAAGTAGCTCCATGCTTTAGTTATAGCTACAACCACAATGTGGATCAACAATTTATTCCAACCTATTTTCCCTCAATAATGCATTCACCTGCATTTGGACTATATTCATTTGCATTTCGAGTGGGGATTGAGAAATCTATTTGAATTAAATAGGATAACAAATAATTATTTTAGAGATCCATATCATGGAAAGCATGAAACTCAACTAATTTTAATTATCAAATTATTGAATGGAAAAGGAATTTTTATTATCTCGAAGTCAAAGAATTTGTCCACATCAAACCTCGTCATGGATTTGAGTTTAATTTTCATTTCCTTTTCATGAGTAGACCTATCTTAAGAGGTGTATTGTAAGGCCTCAAGAGTTTATCTATGGCACACGCACTTCCACCACAATCTGAATCGAGAAGGCAGGACGCTTGGTGTGAATGAGGAGACAAAAGTCTTCATATAGGAGAAAGTTGGGGTTCCTTGGGCGCGCAACATGCCAAGGGGTGACTCTATCCAAGATTCATTGTGACACAAGTCAAACGATGGATGGTTTGATGAAGGGTCGAGGAAAAGGCTTGGGCGCTCCATCAATGAAGGAAAATCAACTAAGACATGGGAGGTGCACTTAGGAGAGTCGACCTGACTCACCTAAGGGGCATGCGCAGCCAAGAGGATGAGTCATTTAGATAGATGGGGTGCACTGGCATGAAGGGTGCACAAAGGTTGGGCGCCCCAGTCCCAAGAGGCACAATGGTTGGTGAGAACATGGGTTTGTTTGGGCGACTGGGTCCATGAAGGAGAATGCCAATTTGTTTGGACGACTTGTTCCACGAAATGGCGCGATGATATTTTTGGATGCATGGGTTCGCAGAGGGGCACAACACCCCCAAAGGACATGATGGCTTGCGATCATGGACTTTGGAGAGTCTATAAAAGAAAAAGGGTGCACAACCAAGGAAGGAAAGTTTTGGCAAGACAAGGAGAGAAAGAAAGTTATGTGATTCTAAGGCAGACAATGGGATGCAACTTCCTGAAGGAGTGAAGTCGCTCCACTTGGGAGGACTTGTGTTGCCTTGAGGTGGATTCGTTGGACAATTTTGGGTGAACTTATCTTGGGAAGATTTTGATTAAGTCTGGAAACGCAGGTCTGTTGGAGGAATGTGTAAGGAATAACCAAAATCTGTGAGGTGTACTAAAATGAAGAGACAGAGTATGCAGAAATGAAGAGAMAACAAGCTTATGGTTGGAGGAACCTCTAAGGTGCATCACGAGTGGTTGTGCAGATAGTTGTGACAGAGAGTCTTGTTGATGATTTGTGAATGAGTGTCTTGGTGAGGTGAGGTGAGTCATTTGACTCTGTTGTGTTGTAAACCAAGCCAATAGAGMTCATGTTGTAATTGTTTTGCAATAACAAAGACTTAGCCAGGTGCTAGGCAGGGTTTATGCCACCTGTACTATATCTTTGTTTGTATTTCATTTTTTCCATGAGTCTCTTGTTTCCTCATGGATGTATGATTAAATATGACTAACTGTTAAAGTAGTTAACGAAATTCTAAGTATATAAGAGTGGCACTAGAATAGGAGTGTAACTCGTTGGTAGCCTAGAATGGAATATGGGTATGATCTAGGTGAAGAGGAGTAGTCTAGACGAAGTAACCTTGGTGTTGCCAAGTATCCAAGTGAGAAACGTCGCGGTGCATGCCCTCAAGAGGTGCATGATCCTAAGATTCGACTAGGCACACTGTGAAGATACGACAGACAGTATCATAGCGGATTCATTGTAGATTTTGGAGAGAGATTGGTGAGATCTTCACCACTATCTCGATGATAAATGATATCAAAGAAAACTTTGAAGAAACTTTTTTGCGAAGGAAGTTGAGTGGGAACGTTCGCAAACTTGGTGAATGACTCAGTGCAGGGAACTTGTTCACCATAGACTTTTCATCAGACTTACGACATAGATTCGGTTGATGGTTCAATGGGAAGGTTGAGTTGGGAGCACACCTTATGCAGACAGAGAGCAGAGTTTGTGGTAAGAGAAAGAACTTGGACAGGATGGGTGATCACAAAACTCATCGCAGAACTTGTCACAAAATTGATCATAGAGGCAGACTTGGTTGGTTTGATTCATGATGGAAGTCAATATCGGACTTGGTGTGCACACCTTGGAGAGACCAAGCATAGAGTTCGTTGAGATAATTGAGCACTTGGGTAAGGCAGTTGAACACATGATCGGTTGCATGACTTGTTGTAGAGATAATTGCATAAGTGATCACATAAGCGAAAGACAAAGGGTGATCATAGAAGTGATTGTGAAGAGGAGTAGTTATGGGTTGCAGCAATGTGAAGCACCTAAGCACGTCAGATGACCCGGGGAGACCTAGAGAAACTTTGTAGTAGGTAGTTGGTTGAGCACGTTTCCATCATGATGTATTTGTGTCATGCATTGTTGAGAACAACAGTTGAGTTGATTTGGGTTGTTGGGATCACAACCTTCGGATGAGGTATCTCTTCGTAGAGTTACAACATTCAATTAGCAGTAGTATGACATGACAGTTGGGCGGTGGGTGCATGGTGCCTTGAAGTGGAAGCACTCAAGGTACAAAGATGGCAAGACATTGGAGATGATTTCGAATGGTTGCATGCAAAGTTTGGGACTTACATGGATTTCCAAAGTGAACGGAAGGACTCGACCTTGTATTGCAATGAAGGTCTTGCAGATTTGTAGAATTGTGGACAGTGATGGAGGAGATTTCATGCAGAAAGTTGGTTGCTTGGGCAAGCAGAGGTGCAAGAAAAAAGGCTTAGAACATGGTTGCAGCGAATGATCTCGTTGGAAAGGTATGGTTGGCTTGAGTTATTGTGTTTCCTAAGTATTGTAGTGAGTTCTTTGAAGGGAATTCAAATGACTTGGTGGTTCAAGTGCATTTTGTTTCCATGGTTAAAACCGACAGACTTGAGGGTGACTCAAGTGGTGCAAATTGAAATAAGTCTTGTAGCAGTTTGGGATGCCTTGGTAGGGTGAATGTGTAGAGAGCTTGGGCGATCTACTTGGATGAGTCATGTGGTGGACTTAGGAATATTTGGATGCATCCATGGAGGTGTCTTGGGGAAGCTTCCTAACTCTTCGATGAGGTGTGTTGGACAGGTTGTTGTAGTAGTGGGAATTGAAGTCTGTTCGTGCCAAGTTGAGAGGATGGATGAGGCATCTTGGTGTTGGGTGTCTTAGCCAAATTTTTTGGGTCATGTGATGACAATGCCATAGTTTGGATGCTTGCGGTAGGTGCAAGGCAGTTTCATTTCAACAGATGGATGGAGTCAGTAAGGAAGTCGACAAATAATTGTTGGCAGCCAACCTAAATAGGAAGAACGTAGACCAAGTGACTTGGGTGGTGTTCTCTCACCTTTGGTATAGGACATTGGATGAGGAAAATCATGCCTTGGTGACTTGTGAATGATTGTGCAATGACTCAGAGATACATAGGGGATCATTGGTTGAGGTTGGTAGAGTAGGGGTTCAGGCGTGCCTAAGGCATGGAAGTTATTTAAGGTGACTCATTCTACTTGGAGCACTTTGGACAATTCGTTTGGTACATTTGAGGAGTTTAGGCATGTTGGCCACACTCATCGTAGATGTTTATTTGTGTTGAGGTCACTTGACGAAAGGAGGCGAGTTGATGAATTTCCTTCATTTGGAGGATTTTGTGGAAAGGTAGATTGTAGAATGAAGATATTACTTGGACATGGGCGTTTCTCTCTGCATTGGGAAGCATGGTTGAGGGTGGATCCTAACCATTCCAAGGAATAGAGAAGTAAGTGCAACAACATGACTGGGTGATGAAGTAGTGCCACAACGATAGTCTGGATGTGAATTTCTTGGGGAAGATTGGCTAACTATGCCATGAGGTGGACAATGGAGCCAAGTTGTCACAGATGAAATTCATAGTGCAACAAGGTGAGGGGAAAACTTGCCTTGGTATGATATCATTGTGCAGATGGACCGAATTGCAGAAAGAAGTTGAGTACAAATGCACCAATAGTTTCAGAGTGCAAAACTTAGACATTGTGCAAGATCTCCTTGATGAAGATCAGATGATGGAAGAAATGATTAGGAAAGGATGATCACTTTCCTAAGTCTTTGGAGTTGGAAATGGTGATGGATATGTGACAGAAAAGACTAAGTTCCGGCATGAGGAATTTCATTCTCATGACTTGGGCATGACGACTGGACTAGCTACCCAATCATTCCAAGGCATGGGGCATATCATTATGCGGAGACATGGAAGAGTTGGTTGAAGTATGGACTTAGAAAAAAGATCACAAAATTTTTACACTTAGGTGAAATTTTGAAGTGAGGTTGGCAGCAGCCAGTTGTAGCAATAAGTGACTGCAACATCAGAACCGAACAACAACAAGGTAGCAACATCGTAGCAAGGTAGTGTAGTAGAGTTGGATGAATTTCATCCTTGAATCTGAGTGAAGCAACCATATTGACTCAGGCAACAGATAGTGTGAATTTGGGTGTCAAACCATTTGGTTTGTGGAAACTTGGGGTTTCCACTTCGCAAGGAAACTTGGGTTTTCCACTGTGGCAGAATTTGAGGTTTCCATTGAGAAAAAACTTAGGGTTTCCAACATACTTAGTTTTGATGGGGGCACAAGTTCGAGGAGAGAATTGGAGATCAATTTTGTGGATGTTTTCGAGGACAATAATGACTTGAAGTGGGGGAGGATGTAAGGCCTCAGGAGCTTATCTCGGGCGCTCACACTTCCACCACATTCTGAATCCAACAAGCAGGATGCTCGGTGAAAATGAGGATATAGAATTATTCATATAGGGGAGAGTTGGGGTTCCTTGGATGAATGGCGTTCCAAGGGGAGAATCCACCCAAGATTCCTTGAGACACAAGTCAAACGATGGACGGTTTGATGAAGGGTTGAGGGAAAGGCTTGCGTGCTCCATCAATGAAGGAAAATCGACTAAGGCATGGGGGGTACAATTAAGAGAGTTAGCATGAATCACCTAAGGGGTGTGAGCACCCAAGAGAACAAGTCGGTTCGATAGATGGGTCACACCAACCTAAGGGGCACACCAAGTTTGGGTGCATCGATCCTAAGGGGCATGATGGTTAACGAGTGCATGGGTTCTTTTGGGCGATTGGGTCCACAAAGGGGTGTGATAATTCATTTGGATGACCAGGTCTGTGAAGGGGCATGATGCTTTGTTTGGATGCATGGGTTCATGAAGGGGAATAACACCCCCAAAGAGTGCGATGGTTCATGATGGTGACCTTTGGAGAGAAAATAAGAGAACAAAGGCGCACAACCAAGGAGATAAAGAGATCTCTGTGATTCTGTGACAGACGAAGGGAGGTAGCTCCCTCAAGGAGCCAAGTTGCTCCACTTTGGAGGACTTGTGCTGCCTTGAGGTGGATTTGTTGGAAAACGTTGGTATAAATTATCTTGGGTAGATTTTGGATAAGTATGGAAACATAGGTATGTTGGAGGCATGTGTAAGGCAAGACCAAAATTTGTGAAGTCTACAGAAACGAAGAGACAGAGTATGTGAAAATGAAGAGATAGCAGGTTTGCAGTTGGAGGCATGTCTAAGGTGCATCGCGGGTGTCTGCGAAGATGGTTGTGACAAAGAGTCTTGGTGACGATATGTGTATGAGTGTCTTGGTGATGTGAGTACAATGTATAGGACTCTCCACATGAGGAGTAATGCACACTAGGTTGGGATTTCCATGCGCGTGCTCAAGAAAAAAAGTAACTTTTCCCAATGGAAACAATTAACTAAAGTCAAAAGTTGTTAATAATAAGAAAAGGTCAAAATAATAGGTGTGAAATTAGTGAGAACTCTACATGAAGTCACCATGCATTCCATAATAGAAAAAATCTCCTAGAATAAGACTAGAGTCCAAGAATGGAACTAAAGTCCTAACTGAGTGAGAATTTGCTAATTATGGAAAGTCACTAAATAAGTGAAGTGATTTAACTCCAAATGGGTAATGCACTCTTCCATAGGAGGATAATATTCTTACTAAAGTGTTCTCTATAGCCATGAAATAAGAAATATCTTCTAAAATTAAGGAAATAGGAATTATCTCCAAAAAAATAGGAATTTGTCTAATGGTGGCTAAAAAATAGGAATTGGCCTAATGGTAGCTAAAAAACATGAATTTACCTAATGGTGGGTTTTGAGCCCATGGTTTTGGAAACCCGTGGTATTTGCCCATGGTATTACATATAGGAATCCACTGGCTAAAAATAGACTTGCTATAAATAGACATGTTATAAATAACAATCCTCCTAAATAGTAGGAAAATGGAAAAAATGAGTATGTCACTAAGTATGTAGTTGAGAATGTCCTCAAAATATAGTTTATTCAATTTCCCTAGAGAGCTGAGGAAATTGTTGTCAAGCATATTTCTCACTTGGATGAATTTGCAGGTCAATTTGATCAACTTAGTTTAAATGAAGCTCAATGCATTGAGGGTTTTAACCCTAAGGATGTATTTTTTGCACATATGTCCTTGGCAGGATACTCTTCTTATTTTTGTAAGTATAAACAGTTCAAGGAAGGAGTATGAGAAAATCAAAATATCCCCAAGGCCTCAATTCAAGAATCCCTAAATGATGTTGAGGAACTAGCTAGTACCAATGAGTGCTACAGAAAAAGGGGAAAAGAGGCAACAAGAAAAAACCATAATTCACCCAACATTTTATAGAGAGATACTTTTGTAAAATAAAAAACCTAGAAGTAATGGTCTATAACCAAGAAAAACACCAGTCGTAAATTTAGATGACGATGGTGATAAAGACCCTAGGAAGAAAATATTGGAAAAATATCATGTTGTATATACTCCTATTAAGAGAGAGAGAGAGAAACTCAGAAAACGGGACTTGAGATACCTTAAATTGAGGAAAGTACCTGAGCTATGGATGTAGACAAAGTGATAGAAGAACCCAATCGATCAAAGAAAAGATTGGTGGAAACTAGGGAAATTGTTGATGCTCTAGTTACCCAAGAGTCGCAAATATTGGAAGAAGAATATGACACACTTCACCACGCGACCTACCATAAAAATTCTAGAAAATTGTTAATAGAGAAATTTAACATGAAATTAAGAAAGTTTCTGAAAAATGGAAATCAGAAATTGATTTTCAGGGGGTTGCACCCTCAAAAATTGTACAATTTCACAAAGCAATCGGGGAAGCACTAAAAGAATCCATTTTTTTATATTGAAAAAGAAAATTTAGTTTTAAAAGAAAGAATAAAGGAATTAGAGAAAGCTCTAATTCCAAAACCATTGTTTGTTGAACCTTTAACTGCAATTCAACCAACACTTACCCTTGAGGGTGTCCCATAAAGTAGTATCAAACTGAAAGGATCTTCTAGTATGTTGTTGGTTGTGAGAAAATACGTTGGATATGGAATCCAAAAAAAATAGACCTAATACATGAAATCTGGGAGCTAACACAGATTTCAACCAGTTTTTTCAACAAGGATTATGCATTTTAGAGAATAACTCCAAAAGGATCTAGAGAATTATGAAAGCTTTTCCAAGGAAGTTGTGGGAACGTTTGCAACAAAAAATTCAAGTCTAAGCGACACCCACATAAGAGAATATAACATCTCCTCCAATATTTGAATGAAGTAAATTAACGCTTGCTGGATAAAAATGATTAAATGTTTAAGATAAATGTTATATGAATTGGATGTTGTTAAAATCAAGATAGGTGACTTATTTCTAAAACTTTTCAATCTTACAAAAGAATTAGATAGCCCTAATTTATTAATGGATACCATACTTATGTCTAAAGAGAAACTATTGAAACAACCTGAAGTATTAAAATTTGCATGGGAAAATGAGTTTAGTGACTCAGTGGAATTCTCTAAAGATGAGATAAAAAGGTGGTTTGTCTGATACATAAATAAAAATGATGATATCGAGGACATATTGTTGGTTGTGGAGCCTGATTATCTTCCTAATTCAGAGGTCTTTTCTTTCAGCTGTGTTTATACCCCATGAAGTATTTACACCCCAGAAGTATGTACACTCTTCCACGCGGGGGAGTGCAGAGGGGGGGTACCCCCTTTGTGGGGTCCGGGGGGCTATCCCCTCGGCTGGGGGGTCTGGGGGCAAGCGGCCCCCCCAAAGAAAAAATTGCCTTGTAAATGTATATTGTAATTTCATTGTAAATATGGACCATTCATTATAAGGTCGCAAATCTAATGGTAGAAATTATGTTAGGGTTTTTTCCTAGAAGGCAACCCTCTTTTATGAGGGAAATGTATTGTGGATATGGTGGATGGCGAATAGTATATTCTGAGATAGGAGACTGTGAGAGAAAGAAGAGGAAGTTACAACGGGTTTGTTGTAGGTTGTATCCCTTCATATGCTGAATAATAATAAAGGAAGGACCTAGCAATTTCTCTGGTGGACGTAGCCCACACTAGGTGAACCACGTAAATCTGTGTCTCTATTGTATTGTGTATATTCTATGTTTTGTTTCTGCATTTGTTTTATTTTATTGCTCCACGATCATGTTTTTCTAACACATATTGCACCAATTAAGTATTTATTTAAGAGAAATGGATAATGAAATATTTGAAATAAAAACCAAGCACAATATAATGGTTGCTCCTATGAGGGAGTACATATAAGAATGGTTAACAAAAGTATTTGTGAAGATCACTGGGAGAGATCATCATGAAGTAGTTATAGCAGTTATGCCACCTCCAACACAACAACAATCATCTACAAAGTATGCCTCAACAAGCAAGTAAAGGGTTCAAAAAAAAATTCATCCCAGTAAGTCAAGTAGCAACCTTATTCTTGCCCTTTCCATCTTTGTTCTTTAGTCATTCGTCATTTTTCCTTTTCTATTCCTGACAACCTATGAAACCTAAGGTTGACCCTTGACTATTTTTATTTTTTCTTACAGGTCCCTCTTTCATTTTATGGTCCATGGGAGTCCCATCCCAGTCCTCTTGGAAGGACAAACACGTTTATTTTATTTGTAACCCAATACATTGCTTCTTATTTATTTAAATCCATCTGTTATTTTTTGAGGTTCCCGAAGAACTAGTTTTGGACATAACGTTATTGATTTCTCAAGACTTTAAATTTAAGCATGAGATTTCAAATGTGTGTCTATCAAAATATTTATTGTATTTATTTAAATGATCATTTAGAGTTCTCTGTTATATGTGGTCCATACTTTCCTTTCCCTTTGTTGAATATTGTGTTCTACTTTGATGAAATTTGTGATGGAAATGTCGTCCTATTTTAATGCATACTCTTTTAGTTTATAAATCTTGTAACATAGTGTAAATATTTTATTTCTACAAGATACTTGGTCCTTTCTCAGGCATTCTTTGCATGTGAATATGTATTTCAAGAATAGGCCTAGTCCTCTCTCAGGCACTTTATTTGTTCTTGTATGTTATGTGAGATAGAGGAGTACCACCTCTTTAAAAATGCAAGGGGATTTATTCTCGTGAGGTTGACTTACAGACCGTAATACAATATTTTATATCGAGACCTCCTTATGTAGGTAAGACTAGATTGCAACCTTGATAACAAACAATGGCTTCTTGCAACTCTCTCACTAAAATTTGCTCACTTGAACTCACTCACTTTCTCCTCATGCTCGCTTGATTTTGATTCCAGTAAGTTGAGGATGTCGGATACTATAAAAAATGCACCTCAACTCGTGAAAATTTCAATGTGGACTCAGAAATAAAATGACTATTGGGTGTCAGGATTAATCGAGAATGCATCCAAAAATACAATTCAACTCTATTTTGAAGCTTACAAAAAAAACTATTTGCAAGTTACAATATTCAAAATTGATGTTGATTTTGGAGTTGAATTGGTATTCAAATTTGAATGTGTTGTTGATACTTTTGAGTCTAGTTCTCCTTTGATTACAAGATGGATTTGTTCATCGTTGATGTGATTGAACGCTACTTAATTGAGTGCTTTGATTGTATGTGTTTGAATTTCATTTAGTTCCCTTCTACTCCATGTGTGTATTTTTTTGTGAAATTAAATATGTATCAATGTACTATGAAAATGTTTTTTGAGTATCATAACTAGACACAAAATATCGTAATCATCCAAGCAAATATGTAGCATCCAAGAGAGCACAAATGTCCTTATACCCCCTTATTGGATTTTAGGATGGGTCGAAGATAGGTCCACCACCAAAAAAATGAGGCAATTTTATTAAGGTTTCTACAACTCACTCTTCAATACTAAAGAGTGTATCAAGCATTTCTCATTACTAATGAGAATGAAGAATACACTCATTTTTATCCATGGTCAATGTTATCCTCTAACTCTTATATAATCACGAAGTCCTAGAACACTACCTAATGTACTTCACATTTAAGGATATATTTTTTATCCTAAGTACATTTCTATATTCGTATTTGCCTCCTCCTACATTATCTCCCCATGAAGTGTTGATGTCAGATCAATTGAGGCGGTTTCAATTATATATTATATATTTATATCACTGAATGAATATAGTGAGACAAATATTATGGCTTGAGGCCTTTTCTACCAATTTTTTTTTCTATCGTCTTTCTTGTGCTCTATGTTCATCAATTGACAAGGTTCAATGGTATAGTTATAGTCCTAGGTCAACTACTTGGGAAGATGTGACTGAGGTGCATCATAATTTCCTTATTTATCTTAGAAATTTGGGATGAAGTTTTTTGAAGAGGGAGGTATGTAGTGCCCTTTGTTTCTTTAAATTCATATTTACTGGTATGATTTTATTATTTGAAGGCATTTTGGTTACAATAATGACCCAATTGTTTGACATATACATTTATGGATGATGTGATCTAGACCTTTCATCTAAATTGATGTGATTACTGCTTGATGCAAATATATACATATGTTATGGTTTATGCTTTGATATTCTTGTGATGCTATTCAATATTGAAAATGAACATGTGATTACATAGTGAAATTTGTTATGTTATATGATGTTATTGTTGGTTTTTCAAGTATGACAAGAAGAACCACATGTGCATATGAAATTTGGATTGATTCAATATATTTGGACCCGTGATGGGGTTGGTTTATGTATGATTGACATGTATATGACATTATTTTTTTCATGATCAATGGGCAATGTTATTTTATATGTTGTCTCTAGATGTGTGGAAATATAGGGAAAGAAATTTGTGAAATTAACTTTCATATGGGAAATGGGTAGCATGATGAGATGTGACATCGGTACCATCATGGAGAGGAGGTCTATTTTGACTATTCCTGCCTACTAGCCTCTCCATTGTGTAATGCATTGAAATTTTTTTTTAATGGTTTTTCCTAGAGTTTACACATCGTTGTAAGGGTAAGATATGGATTCAACCTTTTATGAGGATTTACTAAGGGGTATGTGATAAGGTGTCAATCTTTATTCCTTAATGACCATTAGTTTCTCATTAGTGATAAATGAGTTGGGCTAGTTAATTACCAACCATGGCATTATCCTCTATCATTTAAAAATGATACTTGTGGGGCATGTAGGAACATGGCACCCTTGGTACATACCTACAGGTATTACTTGAAGATCATTTAGGAACATGTCACCCTTGGTACATACTAGTAAATAGAAATTGAAGGGCATGTGGAAAGATGACACCCTTAGTACATACTAGTAGGTAGTACTTAAAGGGAATGTATTGGCATGACACCCTTAGTATCATGCACTTGAAGAGTAGTAGACGTTATGTCTAGATCTTGGTGCATGGTACTTAAAGAGTTGTAGAGGTCACGTCTAGCTCTTGATACCAAATACTTGAAATCTCTAAGAAAACTTGGTCTCGCCCTCGGTATTGAATTTCAATCAGTTTATGTGTATTTGTATATATGAATACTTTGAGAGAATGTATCCTTTGGCATATGCATGTAGTTTATCATGAGAAATTGAATGAATTACATAAGTGGTTTGATTGATCATATAGACTTATGCACTTTTCTATGAAAAGAGAAATAGAATTTACTTTACAATTGGAAATGAAAATGCATATAGAGAGGGGTGAGTTAAATGGAAAGAAAAATGAGTTTATTTAAATATAAAATAGTAATTTCATGTGCACCCACTCAATGAGAAAAACAAAAGGGACCTAAGGAACATCTAAGAGTAAAAATAGGAAAAGAGGATGGGATGTGATGAATAATTTCAGTTTTGCATTTAAAATAAATGATTACTTGTAATGGAGTGGCACATGGGTGGGTTAATAATGTGAATTTAGTAATTAAATTAATTGGTATTTTGCATGAGAGTGAAAAAATGGCATGAGCCTCAAAGGATTGGGCTTGAGAGCTCACCTTTTGCACCCTAATATTAGATGGATGTCGTAATGATGAAATTTTCATGATAAACTAGTGTTGTGTTTGGTCTCAAGATTTGTGTTTGTATTTTGGATGTGAGGACCTCAAATGATATAGAGGAGATAGACAATTTGAATTACTAGTTTTGTAATCTCTTTATACAACACATTGCAGCTTGAGGGTCACTAGGGAAGAAGAGTATCCATTTGGGAGTTGGTAGGGTAGTTAGCCGATAATCTAATTATATTTAGAAAAGGATATCAAAGTTGATACTTGGAGAAACATGGAATTAAAAAACAATCATGGGAGGATCTTTTATAACCCTCAAAAAATCGTTATGCAATTCTAAAATTTCTAGAAGTATTTTTTATTCCTAAAATTTTGAAAATTTGTTGAATGGGGTTTGAAATTTATAAAACAAATCCAAGGGAATTAGCATATGTTTTAAGAGTTAAATTTTCTTATCAAATATCTTAGAATAAGCTTTAGGACCAACCTAACCTATAACACCTCAATTTTGATCCCCTAATTTGTAATGTAATGTATATAAGTGATTTAGGCCATCAGATAAATAGTATGGCTGAGGGCCAAGCAATGTAAATGATGTACATCAAAGTTATTAATAAAAAAATCCATCATTAGTTGCAAGGTGTAGGGGTCTATGATTCCACGTGAGAGGAACAAGATAGGGGCTTAAGGGGTCTCAAAGGGGCCAAATCCAAAATAATGATATTTTATTATTTGCCAATGTTCTATACATTATCTTATGTATAAGGCATATCAAACTTGGAATGTGTGCTAAAGTAGTTGGGTGTACTTTCTTAAGTTCCATGTGGCAAGTTAAAAACATGCATACTTAATCCTTAGTTTTTGGGAGTTGTCCATCATTCCTTCATCACTATAGCATGATTTGAGTTGCAAGGCGGGAGAGAGCTAAGCCCATAACGTAAGGATGATATTGCCTGCATGGGATTTTGTTGTGAAAATTGTCATTAAGAATCCATGAAGATCCCAACATTGATATTTTCCTGGTCAATCTATAATGGAACCTGGAAAGATATGTGATAGCCCAAGGGACTACATTGAAAAGAAGGGGATCTTCTCTTTTGGTTGTGCAGATTGAAGGGGGGAAGAGAGATGGTTATTTTGGATGGTTATGTGAGTGAAAAAGCTATGAATTTAGTTGGAAAATGCACTAAGAGAGAGAGTTTGTTTTTCCTTTTGGCCTCATGGCCATAGCTCGAGGGTGGCATGTTGTAGAAAGATATGGTGCAATAGCACCTATAGCTAGGAGGAACGTCCCACGTCTACAACCATTAAGTCTAATCTTTCATTAAAGTTAAGTGTTCTAATATATGTGTTGATTGTGTTGCTTATAATTTGTATATATGTGCTTCACTGTTGTTGTGTTTTAAGAATAGTTGTGCATAGTTATACTTTTGTATGTTTATCATGAATTGAATAGGATTGCATGTTATTAGGTCTACATAATTGTATCATATGCGATGAAGCACAATATTGGTATCAAAGCTGGTTATTTTGGATAAATTCGGTGGGAAATTGAGAAAATTTCTAGTGCCTCACCATCCTAGCAAGAACAAGGGTGGTCGGGTACGCCACATAACCCCTGTAGAAAATCCCAGAGTAAATGGTTGCTTGAGAAAGAATTAGGAAGCAAGTTTTAGATTTATTTCCATACATGACTTAGCAATACACACCCTCTAGTGGTGCAAGTTGCACATAAAATAGATAGTCCATGCATGAGCCAGACACATTTCTCTTCATGGGTTGGTCTTCCCATACATAGGCTGCACACAATTCCTTTTGGTGACTGTCTCAGAATTTTTTGAAGGAAATATCAGTTTTGAATCAAAATGAGAAAGGGTTTTCTATGATTGTTCTTCTATAATAAGTTGTTTTCTTCAGACATTGACTATTTGAATGATATAATGAATTAAAAATTTCTTTGAAAGATTGATTTAAAAATAATTAAGTTTAGTTGTGTAAGATTAAAAGATTGTTTTCGAGTCCTTATATGGGAAGTGGATTGTTGGCATTAATAAATATTGAATTCTCTAATTTGTACACTTGTAATCTATGAATCTTGATTTGATTGTATTCCTCTTCCAATTGAGAAATGAAAGGCATAATTTTTATTATTGTATATATAGATAAAGAGCATTGAAAATGGGCTTTTGGTTGCATCAAAAATAATGATTGATTTATGTTCTAGTTGAATGTTATTGGGGCTAATATATACTTTTAATATTGGGTATTTGAATTGGAAAAATTAGTGTGACAAATAGAGTCCTCGATCTAAAAAGGAGTTGTTTTTAGTTATCTTTATTGAAATTTGAGGAATTTTATATATGTTGAAAGAAAGTATTGTTGCTTATGAAAAAGGGATTGTTAGTATCCCATTGAGAAAATTGTCTTATCGTTGTAGATGACATTTGTGAACCATTGAATGACTAGTAGAGGTCTAATCATTGTGCTCTAAATATTTATATTGATTAAATTGGTAATTGAGCTAACTTTGCTACTTACTACTTATTACTTAGTTGTTAGTTAAATGTTCAAGCGTGGCGAATTTATCCATAAGCATAAGTGATAATACCATGGATTTGAGAATATATAATAATAAATAGCATTCTATTAGAAAAAAAGTGATATTTGAAACCAATCGTGTACTTCAATTATTATTATTTTTAACCCTCGTAGAGTTTACAAGTGGATTATATGACCAAGGGGTCAAATTGATGAGTTATTATTGAAACAATATATATATGTTATTAAATATATCTACATATATGAAGAGTGAAGTTCAATTGCATATGTCATACTTTATGTTATCACTCTCATTATCATATTGAATTAAAAAAAAAAAATCTTCTTTTGCAAGTTGTGTGTTTTGTTTTCTAAATCAACGTCTCAGATAGGCACTACACACCTTATTTCACACCCCTCAGTAAATCCTTTTAAGTGATTGAATCTACAACCTACCCTTAAGGAAATGTGTAACCTCGAGTAAAAAACATCAAAACATATTTTTTCTACCTATTATATAGCAAGGAGGCTAGTAGGTAGGAATAAGAAACCTAGACCTCCTCTCCCTAATTGTACTCCTATCACATCTCACCATACAACCCTTTTCCTATCTGTAATCTTGTTTGGAAAAAAATTCTCTGTCTTTTCACACATCTAAGACAAAATATAAAATAACATTATCCAAAGATCATGAATAAACAATAAACAATGTCATATACATGTCAAACATACATAACCCAACCCCATCCATGGTCCACATATCTTGACTTAATCTGAAGTCCATATGCACATGTGGCTCTTCTTATCACACTTGAAAAACCATTAGTAGCATCATATCAATATTGAATAGCATCACAATAATGACAAAGCACAAACTATAATAGATATATTTTCACATCAAGAAATAATTATATCAAATTAGATCAAAGGTCTAGATCACAACATCCATAAATTTATCTGTCAATGGTCCAAGTCATTCTTATAACCAAAATACCCTAAAATAATAACATCATATTAGTGAAATGAAATAAAACCAAAAGAAGGCACTCCAACCCTACCCCTAGGGATACAACCTTTGTCTCAGAGCTCTTTACCAACCTCCTTTCTATGATCATTTTTCTTTTATTGTTTCCAACCAAGACTTACTTTTAGGAGGGTTGCTTCAAACCATTTTCCAAGGCGAGGGGATGTGCATTAAATCTCCCCTTTTTGCTAGCCTCCTTGGATGTAGCTCCATAGGGCTTATGGCTTAATTTGTATATAGGTAAACTAGATCTCATATTGAGGCCATCATTAGGTCTAGCATGGTCCATAACTTCGCTATTGTTACGGACCTAACCCCTCACATAGGTAGACTACTATATTTCCATGTAATAAAGGTCAATATTAATAAGGCCTAGCAATAAGGAAGAATAAGTCAAATGTAAGAAGACCTAATATAAGTTTATGCTTCTAGAAGGATCTTCCTCTAGATTGTTCTTTTGATAGACATATTTAGTATAAATAGGAGTAGAGGGTATGATAAGTTTTTTCTTGGATATTATTGTAATAGAGCTCTGCTTTGTTGGAGGTTTTCCCCTCGAAGAGGAAAGTGAACATTGCTCTCAATAATCAAAGTGATCTTTCTGGTTTATTCTGGTATTATTTTGGTATTATTGTGGTGTTGTTCTAGTTATGTCGTTGTTTATCTTCCATTTCTTGCTAATTATTTATATTCTGCATATTATTTTATATCTGGAATATTACAAGTGGTATTAGAGCACCTTCGTCGGCAGAAAATTGTGGATTAATTTTTTTCCCCAGGGTAGAGACGTATTCCGACGTCTTTAAGCTACATAGATCTGTCGTTACACGCATAAACCCACGGTCAGGGATTCTCACACACAGGAAATACAAGTGGTACTTAAGATCACATCTGTTGACCACCCTTGTAACCCATGTTGGTACCCCTTCGAGTGGTAGAGCATTAAAAAACACTTGTATATGGATCGGCCTAGATCTCCTGCAACCCTCCATAGATAAAACGATCAGTCGCTTGACTACTATAGTGCCACCAAGAACAACACTCGGGAAGATACTCTCTAGTACTTGGGTAGTCAGGTAATACGGCTAAGGGCACAGTCTAGTCTCCTTAGTTGGAGCACTGAGATATTGGGCCGAGTACTACTGTTGGACCCCACACCTATATCAAATATCTATAGCACAGTGAAAACCCTTGTCTGTAGAACCCTTGAATACCCTAACCCTTGGGACGGAAACAAAAAACAAAACATACAAGATCTATTGCCACGCAACTATGTCTTCTGCATTCGGGTTGTGAAATTACTACACATTTCTCCCTGTTCAACATTTGGGCATTTCATCACTGCAGTATTCTTCAAATCGGAGTATAACTCCGCAGTAGTAAAAAAAAAAAAGGTATGGATTCTGTTGACACCATTATTTGAGACCTATCCCATTGGATTTCTCTCTTCGCCCTTATCACAGTCATACCGATAATTTTTTCGCAATTTGTTTTTTCTAGTGGACTCAACCCCCTTCCAACACCCTTATTTGGGTTTTACCCCACTGGATTCAACTCGTCACCCTGATCATTGTGATACACTTCACCCATAACCCATTTTCTATGTGGTCCCACCCGCCCCTTTTCGTGTTCCCTCTTCATCATGGCCCACACCCGTAGCTAAGACTTGGAAGATCGCTTCAATGCCTTGCACTCTAATTTCATAGAAACCCAACAAGAAGTGAGACAACTCAGTGCCAATATTGCCATCATCAATAAAAACATGCATTCCTCCATCAATGCCAAAATAGAGGACCTCAAACAAGACCTTTATACCCATCTTGATTCCGTCACTACGATGATCTACACCAATATGCATATCCCTCCAGATCTTCCCTCATCTGACTCACCTTGGAAAACTGAAGGTGAAACTTCCTCTCATTCCCAGAATTTTCAGCCCCATCACTTTCAGCATGACTTATGCCTTCCGCGTGTGGATGTGACCAAATTTGATGGCTCATATCCCATTGGTTGGGTAACTCAAATGAAACATTATTTCTCTTTGTATGGCATTACAGATGCATTGGCCAAACTTCGGTATGGTGTTCTCCATCTAGATCAAGAACATTGGCAATGGTGGCAATGGAGAAAAAATGCCTGCCAAGGGTATGTGGCTTGGACACACTTTGTGACAGAGCTTTATGAACGCTTTTACACTGACACCAACCATTTAGGTCATTTGACAAAGTTGAAACAATCTGGCACATTGGAAGGCTTTATAACTGCTTTTGAGCGATTGG
Source organism: Picea mariana (assembly GCA_032191745.1). NCBI lineage: Eukaryota > Viridiplantae > Streptophyta > Pinopsida > Pinales > Pinaceae > Picea > Picea mariana. The sequence goes on along the minus strand of JASDQU010738414.1, from coordinate 42,791 downwards.
ATTTTCGTACAAAGTGCATGTTTGATGCTTTTTTCTGAGAATGTTTTATCAGTGGCCTCAAGGATGAGATTTGTGCCCTTGTCCTCATGGCTTGACCCCAGAGTTGGGTGGACGCTACTAAAAGAGCTAAGGAAGAAAAACATGTTGTCTCTTCTCAAAACCGAAAACCCTCCTTTATTCCTCGCACTAAACCAGTCACTCCCACTCCTCCTTCTACTCCACTAAAGATCTAGAAATTGACCAGGGTTGAAATGGTTGAACGCCAACTCAAAGGCCTTTGTTATAATTGTGATGAAAAATATTTTCCCGGGAACAAGTGTAAGGAACAAAATATTTTTATTGCCATCTCATAGGATGTTTCAAAAGATGATGTTGAGGCTCCCCTTATGCCCGTGTCACCTGAACCCACTAACATGACTCCTCCCTCAGACCCTCCCGAAGTAGAACTGGTCATTTCCCTAAATGCTCTCACTGGCTTCTCTACTCCCCAAACCCTCAAGCTAATTGGTTACATTAAGCATATGAAGGTCATCATTCTTGTTGATAGTGGAAGCACCCATAATTTTATTCATCGCCGCATTTCCCAAGAAACTAATTTCTATATTCATGTCGTCAATAATTTTCAAATCATGATTTTCAATGACGGGTACATGAAATGTGGAGGGTGTTGTGAAAGTGCGCATCTCCAAATTGGTAAGTACCACATGAAATCTCATATGTTTGCTATTGACATGGATGGTTGTGATATTGTGTTGGGTGCATAATGGCTAAGGACTTTGGTTCCCCAGAGATCATCAGTTCCCATCACATGGAAAAGCTGCTCAAAAAAGGTCATTCTGGCATTATTTCCCAACTCCATGCCATACAAGCCACTGAGACACCCTCTATTCCGCATGAACTCTAATCCATCCTCTCTAAATATCAAGTGGTTTTTTCCACTCCCAGGGACTCCCTCCTTCCCATGGTGTTCATGATCATTCCATTCCCCTTGTCCCAGGAAGCTTTCCTCCCAATATACGTCCCTATCGTCATCCCTTTTCCCAAAAAAACGAAATTGAGAAAATTGTTCAAGAATTGCTCAATGCAGGTGTTATATGCCCTAGTACGATCCCCTACTCTTCTTCTATGGTCATGGTCCTTAAGAAATAATGTTCTTGGCGCATGTGTCATGACTTCTGCGCCATCAACAAACTCACCATTAAAGACAAATTTCCCATTCCTGTCATTGATGACCTCTTGGATGAATTGAGTGGCACCCATTTCTTTACTAAGCTTGATCTTTGTTCTGGGTACCACCAGATCTGTATGAACGAGAAATACATTCCTAAGACTGCATTTAGAACTCATGAGGGCCACTATGAGTTTTTTTTTCATGCCCTTTGGCTTGTGTAATTCTCCCTCCACTTTCTAAAGCCTCATGAATCATGTCTTCCATCATTTTCTCTGTCATTTTGTCTTAGTTTTCTTTGATGACATCCTCATCTATAGTAAAACCTGGACAACCATCTTTCTCATGTGGATCAAGTTCTTCATGTACTCTCTCAGCACCAACTTTTCCTCAAACAATCTAAATATGCTTTTGGTACCTCGGAAGTCGAGTACTTTGGGTCATCTTGTTGGCAAGGCCGGTGTGATGGTGGATCCTAAAAATATTGAAGCTATGCAAGATTGGCCTCACCCAAAGACTCTCAAAACCTTGCGTGGATTTCTAGGTTTAACAGGTTATTATCGCAAGTTTGTTAAGAATTATGGAAAGATTGTGGCACCTCTCACTTCTCTCCTTAAAAAGAATTCTTTCACTTGGACTCCAACAACATCTCAGGATTTTCAAACATTGAATATGGCCATGTGCACCACTCCAGTCCCGACACTTCTTGATTTCACAAAGACCTGTGTCCTGGAATGTGATGCTTCTAGGAAAGGAATTGGCAAAATCCTTATGCAAGAGGTTTGACCTTTGGCCTTTACCAACAAAAAACCGTCAAAGTGACATTTGGCAAATCAATCTATGAAAATGAAATGTTGGCTATTTTGCATGTCATGGATCTTTGGTGCCCTTATCTATTGGGGCAACGCTTCCAAATTAAGATAGATCATCAAAGCCTCAAGTATTTTATGGAACAATGCCTTTCCTCCCCAGAGCAAGAAAAATGGGTGACTAAGCTCTTTGGATATGATTATGATATCATTTACAAGAAAGGAAAAGACAATGTGGTTGTTGATGCACTTTCCAGAAAATATGAAGCTGAAGGGTCCCTTTTTTCTCTCTCCTTCATTGTACCAGATTGGCTCCAAGCTGTTCACCAGAAATGGATACACGATCCCAAAAGTTCGCATCTGATACAACAATTGCAGGCCAATTCTCCAGTCTCCCCAGGGTACTCTTGGCTCAATGATGAGCTTCGATACACAGGTCATTTGTACTTAAGTAAACAGTCAAAAATTAAATCCACGGTACTTTTTGAGCTTCATGCTACACCCACTGTTGGGCACTCAGGGTTTACCAAAACCTATGACTGAGTCAAATGTTATTTTTTCTGGGATGGTATGAAACATGATGTTTGCAATTTTGTGGCTGAATGTGATGTTTGTCAACGCAACAAGGGCAAAACAATCAAATCTCCTGGCACACTACAACTTCTTTCGATTCCACCTGGTATTTGGTGAGATATCTCTATGGATTTTATTGTAGGCTTACCTAAATCGGGCAATAAATTAGTCATCATGGTGGTAGTTGATTGTCTTTCCAAGTATGCTCATTTCTATGCTCTTCAACACCCATTTATAGCCTCCACTGTGGCTCAATTTTTCAAGGATCAGGTCTTCAAGCTTCATGGCATGCCTCATTCTATTGTTTTTGATCGCGACCCAACTTTCACCAAAAAATTTTGGCAAGAACTATTCAAGCTACAAGGCACCCAATTGCATCTCAACACAACTTATCCTCTCCAGACTGATGGTCAAACTGAAGTGGTCAACAAGTGTTTGGAAAGATATTTGAGGTGTTTGCATCGAAAAAGAAAAATCAGTGGGCTCAATGGTTACCACTAGTTGAATGGTGGTACAACACTTCTTACCATACAACTACCTGCATGACTCCTTTTGAAGTGGTATATGGACAAAATCCCCCTTCAATTCTCTCATACTTGTTAGGTGTCTCGAAGGTCCAGGCGGTTGACCAAACACTTACAGTTCGAGAGGATATTCTTCGTACCCTCAAAGAGAATTTGGTCATGGCCCAGAATCGCATGAAGAAACAAGTAGATCAAGGTCGCTCTGAACGTCAATTTGCAGAAGGAGATCAAGTGTTTCTTCGACTGCAACCTTACAAACAAAATTCCTTCAAGGCTGACCATTGTCAGAAACGAGCGCCCAAATTTTATGGTCCTTATATCGTTCTCAAGCATGTGGGACATGTGGCATATCAGTTAGCTTTGCCCCATCATTCTAAGCTCCATCATGTTTTTCATGTTTCTTGCTTAAAGAAGATGATTGTAACTAAGTGCCAAACTCAAACCAACCTTCCTGAATTGGACAAAGAAGGCTCCATCTACAACCAAAAGCAGTTTTGGACTAGTGTGAGTATCGTTTGCGTCACTGAACCATCAAGGAAGTGTTAGTCCAGTGGAAAGATACAACTCCAGTAGATGCCACTTGGGAACCAACTACCATTCTGCAACAATTTCCTCATCTCAAGCCTTGAGGACAAGGTTGTTTTTAAGGGGGATGACATGTTAGGGACCTAACCCCTCACGTAGGTAGAATAATATATTTCCATGTAATAAAGGTCAATATTAATAAGGCCTAGCAATAAGGAAGAATAAGTCAAATGTAAGAAGACCTAATAGAAGCTTCTGCTTCTAGAAGGATATTCCTCTAGATTGATCTTTTGATATACGTATTTAGTATAAATAGGAGTAGAGCGTATGGGAAGTTTTTTCTTGGATATTATTGTAATAGAACTCTGCTCTACTGGAGTTTACCCCCTTGAAGAGGCAAGTGAACATTGCTCTCAGTAATCAAAGTGCTCTTTTTGGTTTATTCTGGTATTATTTTAGTATTATTATGGTTATATCATTATTTATCTATCATTTCTAACTAATTATTTATGTTCTGCATACTATTTTATATCTGAAATATTACAACTACCAAATAAAACTATATCCATTTTTTGGCTTATTTCTAAATCCTTCTTCTACACTTTTGGATCCATTCATTGTGGGACTAATTTATTTTGGATCTATGTTATCTCCCATATAAGACAAAAACAAAATTTTCTTCATAAAAATTGCTACAATAGGTCACCGATTAAACCTCCCCATATCCATTCTAAACCTTAATCTCTAGTCCCATGTT
>JASDQU010738413.1:35499-47865 GCA_032191745.1 Picea mariana | reverse complement strand
TTTTTTTTTTAAACCTTCACGTCCAAAATACTCTATACAATTAATTTGTTACACAAATTTTCTACCCAATAATCCAGACTTGAATATTACAGATGAAGGACTCAACACTATGTTGATTGAGGTACAACCTGACATTTTTAAATCAAGGAGAATGTACGTCCCAATAAATGATAATGCCGACATTAATAAAAGTGGGATTTATATCTAAATATTAAACTTGTTGAGGTGTAAAATAACAATAAGGATAAGATTATAGTTACTGGGAGAAAAGAAATATCGTTTACTAACAACCATAGATAAACTAGCAACAGTATAGTCATTGTCAATTAAATGTTATGAAAACGCTATTGTCATCTATTAATCATGAGATAGCTGGCATATATTTCATAACTCTGATAAAAATTAACTACTAATATAAAACACAGACATTCCATTCCATGAAAATGTAGACGTATATAACGATATCGCCCATGATTCAATATCCTATCCCTTGTTTTCATTTTATAATATAACTTCACTACACAGTAACACTATAATTGGTCAGTCATTCCATGGCACATGACACACTTGCTGTCAAGAGATTATGAATTCACTGTACATTAAAACTATAAATCAACTGGAAGGTAACCACTATAATTTAACTACAATTTCGTTGTCCACAAAGGCTATCCTAAAATCAGTTGATACATAATCTGGAGCTGTCACTGTATTAAAACACATTCCAAAATGTAAGAAAAAAAAGACGCTGATATCTATGATGAAACGAAGTCTAAAATGAGCTGGGAAAGCAGTGTATTAAATTGCCGAGTAAATTCACCTGTTAGTATGTATTGACTTGCAGAGTAAAGTCAGGGTCAAGCATTTAAATTACAAAGGGTAATTTTCCAGTTTATGTGAAATAAAAAAAATTGAAGAGTAGAGTGATAAATGTAATTCATCTTTCCAGACACATGTAAAACGCTGAAGGAAACACATGTATCATCATCGCAATGTAGGATAAAAATGCATAGACAACTCATTAAAATACCAAGGTTATGAAAACATAGTGAACAAAATTCTGAGGTCATTAATACGCTGAGGTGATAAAAATGCAGAGACCATAGCAATGCAGAGGTGACGCAAATTGAATTTCATTGGAAATGATTTACGTTGAGGTACAGACTTGTTGTGCATGATTCACTGGGTGAAGTAAATAAACCAAAAACGCAGAGGTTAATTAAAGACCAAAAACACATAGGTGATATAAAAGCACATGCAATTAAAAGGCTAAAATCGTTCATGTATAAAAAGCGCTGACAATAAATGTAAATCATAGTCACCATGTAGAGTACAGTCAATATGTAATTCACATTCACTAAATGTAAATTACAGTCAAAAGGTAAAGGAAATCGCAGTAAAAAGGAGAATGAAATCGCAGTCAATTGATGACGAAATCATAGTCGATGTATTAATGAAGTGATGGGATTCACCATTATAAATCACAGAGATGATTCCAACAAGGTGCTGGGATTTATCAATAAAATCACAATGATAATCAACCAAGAACAGAGATTATTCAGTCAGATATGAAACAACATAGTGTAGAGATATCCAAACACAAGAAAGCGCAAAGACAATCAGTCACCCAAGAATCAACCAACTGGGGTAGACAATTGGGCAAACTATCCTTCGCTCATCATTCACACACAAAAAAGAAGGAAATTAGGATCTATATGTCTATTAGCACCGAATTGATGATTGTCGGACTCTTGGATGAATGCTCAGGTGTGGACTGATGATATAGGGATTAAGACGAAAGGTAAAGCACAAAATCTTCAAATATTCAATAAAACAACAAAGTAGTCATAACAATCAATGTTCAGTGTCCAAGCTGATCAATCGATGTAGCGAGTGTAAGGCAATGATGATTTTAGGTTCTAAAAAAAATGTTAATTAAAACACTTTTCTTCACACCATAAAAGTACAGAAATGGAAGCACAAGATGCATAGTAATCTACCATTCAAAATAAAATCATGTGTACCGTAGCCCAAGTCGATTGCTCCAAGTTGTTGTCATGTATGCTTCGTCCTTCTCCCTCTTGCCAATAGTTTTGACTTCACTGGTACCTCCCAGCCAATGCTATGGGTACTCTTCTCCCCCCTTATGCCCCCTAACTGCAAAGGAGCCAATCACACTAACCAAAGAACAACTAGCTCCCAGCTCGCCTCACAAGGCCGAACTAGCACTCATCTCTGAGCTGGGTATCCAAACCCCCAAAAGATAAGTCAGTCAAGTAAAAATTTATGTAGCATAATGTTACACATCAGTAGCCATCCATACTCCTCCTCCTTCCTCTTTATATAGAGTTTCTGAGTGATTTCTTTCCCAAATTCCCATTTAATTTATTTGTCAATAATTTAATTCAAAAATAATCTTCCCTGTACACATGTCACCCATCCCATTTCCCTCACCCACCTAAAAGAATCCCTAGAATCGCTCCTAGGTGTCCCCATATTTTCTTACATATTTTAATGACTTACGTTGTTACTAAATTCCTAGTTGAGTTCAAATTAGAAAGTTCTTAATGGCAAGATTTCTTACTAAGTTATTCTTCATTTTCCTTATGTTTCCCTTTTTATTTATGTTTCCCCCTTTTTTCCCTTAGTTTCCCAATTCTTTTTAAGTTTCCCTCTTTTCCCTTTTTATCTACAACTCAAATAAGCAAGTGTAGAAAATTACCTTTTTCCCCTCTTCCTTTTTAATTAATAAATTTTAATTAGCATAAGTAGAAAAACAATCAATTCCCTTTTAAAATTTTAATCCCTCAAAGTAATTTGATTTTAATAAATTAATTGAGTTTCTTACCCCCTTCTTTTCAAATATTTAATGATTATTATTATTATTATTATTTTACCACAAGTATCACTTAGACCTATATTTTATTTTCCTAGGCTAGGCGACATTTTTATTAGGGAAATTGTTTTTAAATATTTCTTATCACATCCTTCGCTCTAAGGCCATAGAGGTTTATTCACTTACAAGTTAAAAAAAGACGATGTGCCCTTTAGGACACACTAGGTGCTCTAAGGGTGCCACTCACCTCATTCTATTTTCCTTGCGTCATGTGCCCTTAAGGACGCACTACGTGCTCCAAGGGTTCCACTCGCCTCTTTCTGATTTCCTTGCACGATGTGCCCTTCAGGATGCACTACGTGCTCCAAGGGTGCCACTAACCTCTTTCTGTTTTCCTTTCACGACGTGCCCTTCAGGATGCACTACGTGCTCCAAGGGTGCGACTGATCCAGATTATTTTTAGCATGAAATGAGAGCGGAGATATAAAAAAGAAATGCACAGAGATATCACAGATATTGAATAATATAATAGAAATTTATTAGAGATGAAACCATAAACATAGATATACAGTAATACATGATTTCTATTAATGAAATAAATGTACAGAGAATGTAAAAATATAGAGTGAAAGACTCGCTAGAATGATGACAACTTATCTTTGAGAAGAGATGTGACGGTTACTCGCATTCGCAAGAAGATGATTACAATGAGGCTCTGAAGGCCTTTTTACAATAAAAAAAATGCCAAAAACCCTATACATCCAAAAACCTAACCCTAGGAGATGAAGCGCCAAAAGTCATGTGGGCCCCGTTTGGGTAAGTTAGTACATCAACTTTCCGAGGTCGTAACTTTTGCATACGATCTCTGTTTTAGGCGTATAGTAGTTCGTTGGAAAGATATCATCGAGGAGATTCATTTTGGGGGATCAAATATGCTTTTGGTTATCATTGAGAATCTCTATCTCAAAAAACCTTCATTTAGGCCCTCAAAATGGCCCCAGAAGTTAAAACCTGCTAAAAATAATAAACTGTCAAAATTGCTAGAACGCTATTTTGAGCCAGTTGGAAAAGGTGTGTGGCCACCAATATCCACCTGGATCAGCTACTCACCTCTTAATTGGATTCGTGGACATCAAAAACCCCTGGAGTCAAAACTCCACAAGGTGATCTTGTGGGAGACTAAGGGCCTCTAAGGAATAAGGCCCCTTCCTTATTGTGTGCCCCTCAGAATCATCGTGAGAGACTATCATAGTCTTCCCTCATGACATTGTGGGTCTTCTCGAATTAGGAAATCATTAACCTACAGTTTGAGCCACGATGAGAGTGCTACTGGCATGTGGCAGGGTTGTTGTCCACACCTCTCCCTCAACATCTGTGATTATCGTGCGTGACCCCTCTACTCCACATGTGAGTCTGGTCGGCAAGCTATCATTAGTCTGTATCATCAATGAATCATGTTAGAAATAAAATCCATAATCATAACATCTAATTAGATGCATATATGTCATATATACAACAATCAAACCCCAATATTCCACTCCCTGACTCGATCCAGAGTCCAAGGGTTTCATCGATGCCTCTGCATCATCGAGGTCCAAATCCTACACACTCAGGAGAACCGAGTCAATTTCACATGTCTAAGTCAATACAAAAAAATAACATATAATCACATCCATAATGCCTCATAATAATAATCAATGACCAATAGTATAATAATCTGGATCACTTTCAAGCAAGTGTCCTCAAAGAATAATTTTGCGTAGTGTGCGCAAGAGCAGGATGTTAGATACACCCCCTCTTGGTCAAAATTTTTTCCCGAAGTTTCACAGTATAAAAGTTCTGAAATAATCTATATCAAAATATCATAAGACTCTCTCTGAAACAAAAAAATAAACTGCCGATGCATATAATATTCATCCTCCCAGGTCTCCAAGTGCGGACTATAGTTATCCCACTTGACCTTGACCTGATCTAACATTCTATGCCACAGCTATCAAATGCCACAGCACCCTCATGCGACACCCACAAGGTGATCAAGTCAAAACATGTGTAGGATTACTAATCATAATGTCTCAAACAAAGACGTGAAAGACATCGTGCATACGCCTCAAAGAATCAGGAAATACTAGTCAATAGGCCACAAGCCTCTCCTTTCCATAATCTCGTAGGATTCCATGAACCTAGGAGATAGTTTAGCCCCTTTTCCAAACTTGATCAAGCTTGAATGTGGTTTAAGCCACAAGAACACTCAATCGCCACATCGTAACTATGGTCGACATGACATGCATCGACACAACTCTTCTGTTGATCCTATGCTTCCTTGATCCTTTGTCTTATGGTTTGATTTTAATCTTCCATTTCTTGAATTTCTTCTTGTCCCACTAGAAACCTATCCTCAAGATGATCCCAAATCAAAGGTGTCCGACACAATTACCCATAAAGAAACTCATAGGGTGCCATCTTAATGGTGCTTTGGTAACTATTTTTATATGTGAATTCTACCAGTGGCAAGAATTATTCCCAATGCTTCTGATGGTCCATCATGTACATGCACAACATGTATTCCAATATTTTGTTTGTTCTTTCAGTTTGTCCATCTATCTCCGGGTGATACACAATACTAAAGTTAAGTTGGGTTCCTAAGACCTCTTGGAAACTAGTCCAAAATCGTACAGGAAACATCGATCCTTAATCAGATATAATCCTTTTAGGCACGCCATGCAACCTCACGATCTCAGTGATGAAAACTCTACTAGCTATGTTAGGTTCCTGATACATCATTCACACATAAATAAAATGATCACTCTTCATTAGAGTGTCGACTACCACAAAATTGAGTCGTGTCTCCTTGTCGTTAGTGGAAATCCAACAATGAAATCCATCGAAAGGACCTCCCATTTTGATTCTGGAATAATGTGTGGCTGTAGTAATCCTGCTGGATGTCTATGCTTAGCCTTTACCTGCTAACATTCTAGAAATCTATCCACATAGTTGACTATGCCTACCTTCATTCCCTTCCAGAAGAATAAGGGTGTAAGGTTTTCCCTCATCTTTGCGACTCCTGGGTGAGCCAAGTACACTGCTCTGTGAGCCTCTTTTAGGATAAAACTCCTCAACTCGTTGTTTGGTGGTACGTAAATTCGATTTTTAAATATCAACAATCCATCATCGTCCAATGTAAATCCTTGAAATCGTGGTACCATCATGGTTTCGTCCGTTAAAATCTTTGACCTCTTTGTACCAGTCCTCATCGCATTGTAAAGTTAGAATCTTTTCACGTAGATTCTTTAAAGAGGCATCACTGAAAATATGAAAGGTCTCTGAATCAATGCATCTGCCACTCAGTTCATTGTTCCTTTTATGTAAGAAATCTCAAAATGGTATTCGCTAAGCAATTTCGACCAATGTCATTGTCGCACGTTCAGGTCTCTTTGCATAAAGATGTGTTGTAGTCCACAGTGGTCCGTCTTTAGTTCAAATTTTCGTCCAACAAGGTAGTGTCTCCAAACCTTCAAGGCATACAGAATTTCTAACAACTCCAAATCATGTGTCACATAGTCCTCCTCATGCCTTCTCAACTTCCTTGAAATGTAAGTAATCACCCGATCATCTTGCATCAAGACTCTGGAAAAACCTTCCTTGGATGCATCAGTGCATACCAAGAAGTCCACATCCATGTTAGGGACCTTTAGTATTGGTGTTATTTTCAAAATCTCCTTGAGCTTCCATGCATTTCTCGGTCCAAACAATATTCTTGTTCTTCTTTTGCAATTCCGTGATCGAATTTTCTATCTTCAAAAATCCCTTGACGAATCATCGATAGTATCCTACTAAATCCATGAAGCTACTCACTTTTGGACATTCATTGACGTAGTCCTTTCCATAATAGCCTTGACCTTTGCTGGATCTATGACGATTCCTTTGTCGGAGGTGACATGCCCTAAGTAGTGAATCTTTGATTGATAAAAGAAGCATTTGGACAAATTCCCATACAATTTGTGCTATTGCAGACACTATAGTACCAAGCATGAGTGCTTGTCATGCTCCTCCATCATTCGAGAGTAAATCAAAATATCATCAATGAATACTTGGATGAACTTGTCCAAGTACTCGTGGAACACCCCATTCATTAAACTCATAAATACCCCTGGGGCGTTTGTCAGTCCAAACAGTAAAACAATAAACTCATAATGTCCCAACCTCATCTTAAAAGAGGTCTTATGGACGTCATCCTCCTTGATCCACAATTGGTGATACCTTGATTTCAAATAGATCATTGAAAACACTGTCACACCCTTCATCTGATTGAACAGATAATCAATTCTCGGCAACAGATACTGATTCTTGATCGTTGCCTTGTTCAATTGATGAAAATCAATGCAGAGTCTCCACGACCCATCCTTCTTTCATATAAAAATAATAGGCACACTCCATGGTGATACACTAGGACGTATAAGTCCCAGGTCTAGCAACTCCTTCATTTGCAATCTCAATTCCTGCAACTCCGGGGTTGACATACAATAAGGCATTCTCACTATTGGTTCAGTCCCCGGTTTTAGGTCTATGGTAAACTCCAATTCCATCTCTAGTGGCATCCCAAGTAAATTGTTTGGGAAGACGTCCACAAACTCTCTCACCACAGGAAGGTGTTCTAGACCTTCCACTACTCCCTTCTCATTTAACATAAGGATTGCATAAAGCTTACATCCCTTGTGCATGCTCTTCCATAATTGCAAGGAAGAGATAAAAATCAGGGAAACTCCCTAGTTCCGACCTACAATCACTCATCTATGTCCCTCATCATCGACCAAGCTCAACTATTTCATCTTACAGTTGAGTATCGCCTCATACGATTCCAACTAGCCCATATCGATCACGACGTCATAATATCCTAATATCGCGATCTACAGGTTGGCCCTGGTGACAAAATCTTCCAGGGTGAGGGTACAACCAGTAACCTTTCCTCCAACCTTCTATTTTTTTCCCGAAGCCATATCCACAAAGATAAACTCATCCCGTTCGATTTCTTTTACCTTAATCATTTTTAGCACTGCTCCATAAATGAAACTCTTGGTAGCACCAGGATCTATCAAATACTAAGGGTATGGTTACTGATGGTACTTGACGTCTCAAGCATAGTCGACTAGTGCTCTTCTTGGCAGTTATTCACCAACGCACGAATCCGATGGGCCTTGCCCAAAACTCCCATGGTAGTGGGTCTAGCTGATCCAGATGCTCCAACCCTTTCCTCTGGGTAGTAATGATGGTAGTGTGTCTCCCCACAATCCAACACACTTTCTTCGGTCTAGTATTCCTGGTACCCAAAGTAGAAGCTAAATTCTAACAATAAGGAGAAAATCGATCTTCTTGACCCTACGTTTCTGAGTAATTTGATGTGGAGCATACTGAAACAACTCCAAAAAGGGTCTAGTACTTGAGCATCATGCGGCTACCTTATCGCAAGGCATCAAACTCACTGAGATGATGCTCAATGAATTCCTTAGAAAGATACCTCTCCTAGAACCGTTCCTCGAATATTTCCCATGACACGTCATCGATGACCATGTTCAAATGTGGCAGGAGCATCTTCTGCCATAGAATAGCACCCCCCCTTTCATTGAAATACCACCATGTAGATGTTCATATTGGAGGTTGTAATCATGAAGTGTGAAGCACAACTCCTTTCTCTACAACCATGCCTCAATGGCACAACTTTCTGCGACACTCGTGGACTGGAGAAATCAACTCTCTCAAGTTATTAGTATACTCACTAGGGCACGTTGTGGACCCTCAGGGGTACAGGTGCCCTGGCCTCAATTCAGTACCAATGGTGAATCAATGCCCTTTGAAACTACCTAGAAGGGCCTTGTTATACCATCATCATCCCTTAGGGCAAGTGAATCCATCCCGAGGACTTGTTATTCCCCTTGGGGGTTTGACTCCGAGGGTGTGATAACTTCTGAATGCGTCACACCTCCTTCCACGACACCATGTTGTGAACCTCCATGGCATCCTGTAAATGTGATCACCGCATGGACAGGTTAAGTTTTAAATTAACACAAGGGTTAATACTCATGAGTTTACTACAGTGTAAATCCCGACGATCCATAGTCGCAGGGTTGAACTTTCTCTGATACCATATGTAACAACCCTAGCTCGTTACGAGTCAGAAAAGTGTTTTTTTTTTTGTTTTTAGGAAGGAAGGAAATGGCGACAATAGTTGAACCACACAACTTGATGAAAAACACATGCATATCAAGAAACAACAACAACAATGACTCAGGCACTAGCACATTAAGCAACTAGAAGAAACATACGTGATCTAAACAACGACTACCTGCCCGATATAAATAAAACAATGCTTACAAGCTAAGGGACAACACCATTACGATGAACAACACCCATATCAGGAAGCACAAATTCATCTAGGTTATCATTGACTCTATCTATCGGGGCATGCAATGATCCCCTCATCAGGAATCATGTGGTCAGAAGGAGATAGGCGTGACGATAACTCTGGTGCAACATACACATCTAGACGAGGAACCCAAGAAGGATCCCAAGCATTAGGAGACCGAACTGACTATCAACGTACAAGAAGACTGTTCCCCTGGCACCTGATCAACAAGTCAACACGGTGTAAGGAAAAACTGACTACCAACACAAATAGACATCACAATAAATCCTTAGTGCAAGAATTCTATTGCAAACATAACAATTGAAGGGCGTGATTATCCATCGATGAGGTAATCACTGGAGAATCCAGTTATTGCATTCAATGCAAACTGCTTCCCTCAAATAGAGTAAAAATAAATTGACCTTTAACTGAATATAGGACATCCTATCCAAGGTGCTACACATAGGACTTGAATCCATCTACATAACTCCATTTACCCATAAGAAAAAACCTTTAGCATGCAACAATTCATCAAATAATGCCACCCTTGAAATGCAAACATATACTTAAATAAAACAACCCTTAATAAAAGTAACCACGACTTTCAACCCCAAGTGAAGGACATATACGGGTTGTATATAAATAATTAAATATGTAATCTCATAAATTTCAATAGTCAAATTAATATGTAATTTAGTGTAATTTGCATGTCTTCTATAGTTAATTAAATAAGTGATGTGTAGGCAGTTGTGTATAATTATTTAATATTGAGAGGGAAAATTCTAAAACTAAATAAGTAAACCATTTAATGTTTTATTTTTTAAACCTTCACCTCCAAAATACTCTATACAAGTAAATTGTTATAGAAATTTTCTACCCAATAATCCAAACTTGAATGTTACAGATGAAGGACTTAGCACTATGTTGATTGAGGTACATCCAGACATTCTTAAATCAAGATGAAGGTATGTCCTATTAAATGATAACACCATAATTAATAAAAGTGGGATTTCTGTCTAAGTATTAAACTTGTTGAGGTGTAAAATAACAATAAGGATAAGACTATAGTTACTGTGTGAAAAACAATATCGTTTACTGACAACCATAGATAAAATAACAACAATACAGTTGTTGTCAGATAAATGTTGTGAAAATGCTATTGTCATCTATTAAGCATGAAATAACTGACATATATATGATAAATATGATAAAAATTAACTACTAATATGAAATGAAGACATTCCATTCCATGAAAATGCAGACGTATATAACGATATTGCCCATGATTCAATATGTTATCCCTTGATGTCATTGTATAAAATAACTTCGCTGCATAGTAACACTATAGTTGGTCGGTCATTCCATGGCACACTCGCTGTCAAGAGCTATATGAATTAACTGTACATTAACACTATAAATTGACTGGAAGGTAATCACTATAATTTAACTATAATTTTGTTGTCAACAAATGCTATCATAAAATCAATTGATACATAATCTGGAGTTGTCACTATATTAAAACTCATTCCAAAATGTAGACATAAAACTCCACCGATATGTATGCTGAAACAAAGTCTAAAATGAGCTAGGAAAGAAGTCTATTAAATTTCTGAGTAAATTCGCCAGTCAGTATGTATTCACTTGGAGAGTAAAGTCACAATCAAGCATTTAAATTGCAAAGGGTAATTCGACAGTTTATGTGAAATAAAAAATATGCAAAGTAGAGTGATAAACATAATTCTTCTTTCTAGACACATGCAAAATGCTAAAGAAAACACATGTATTATCATCCCAACGCAGGAGAAAAATTCATAGACAACTCATTAAAACAACGAGGTTATTAAAACAAAGTGAACAAAACACTGAGGTCATTAATACATGGAGGTGATAAAAACACAAAGACCATAGCAACGCAGAGGAAACAAAAATGCAGAGGCAACACAAAATGAATTCTGCTAGCAAGGATTTACGTCGAGGTAGAGATTTGTTCTGCATGATTCACTAGTCGAGGTAAATAAACCAAAAATGCAGAGGTTAATTAAAGACCAAAAATGCAGAGCTGATATAAAAACACAACCATTTAATAGGCTAAATTCGCTCATGTATAAAAATTGTTGACAATAAATGTAAATCGTAGTCACCATGTAGATTGCAGTCAATATGTAATTCAAATTCACTAAATGTATATTGAAGTCAAAAGGCAAAGGAAATCGTAGTAAAAAGGAGAATGAAATCGCAGCCAAAGGATGACGAAATTGCAGTCGATGTATTAATGAAGCACTGGGATTCACCATTTAAAATCGCAGAGATGATTCCAACAAGGTGTTGTGATTTATCAATAAAATTGCAATGACAATCAACAAAGCATAGAGACTATTCGGTCAGAGGTGAATCAACATAACATAGAGATATCCAAACACAAGAATGCGCACAGCCAATTAGTTATCCAAGAATCCATCAGCTGACGTAGACAGCTGGGAAAACTATCCTTCGCTCATCATCCAAGCACAAAAAAACAGGGCATTAGGATCTATAGGTCTATTAACACTGAAGTGACGACCGTTGATCCGGTTCATGGCTGACTTATCAGACATGGACATATGATCTAGGGATTAGGACGAAAGGTAAAGCACAAATTCTTCAAATATTTAATAAAACAACAGAGAAGTCATGGAAATCAAGGATTGGTGGCAAGGTGATCAATCGATGTAGCGAGCATAAGGCAATGATGATTTTAGGTTATAGGAAAAAAACTAATTAAAATACTTTTCTTCCCACCATAAAAGTACATAAATGGAAGCGCAAGATCCATAGTAATCTACCATTCGAAATAAAAGCATGCGTACCATATCCCAAGTCCACCACACCAGGTCGTTGTCCCGCGCACTCCATCCCACTACCACTTGCCAACTATTGTGACTTCACCGGTACCTCCCAACCAACGGTAGGGGTAATCTTCTTCCCCCTTAGCCCCCCAAGCCACAAAGGGTCCACAGACACTAACCAAAGAACAACTGGCTCCCATCTCACCTTGCAAGGCTGAGATACCACTCATCTCTGAGCTGGGTATCCCTACCCCCACAAGATAAGTCAGTCAAGTAAAAAATTTTGCAGCATAAAGTTACACATCCAACAA
>JASDQU010738413.1:3070-17312 GCA_032191745.1 Picea mariana | reverse complement strand
CCCTATGCTTATTATTTCTTCAAATGTGAAGAGTTGTAGGTTATAGGAAGAGTCACATGTTAGGGAAGATGAAAAATTATTTGTATTATATTTATTAACCTATCACGTTAATGCAAAACACAAGTGTGTGGAGTTAAGATTTCTGCCAATGCCTATCCTATCATTGGGTACTAAAGATAATGCAAAGTTAGTACAATGATGCAACTTGTTTTTCTTGTAAATAAAAGCTAATATAAAAGAATTAAATGGATTTCTAACTATGAGCATCGAAAGTAAGCATGTATGGACACATATAGTTTGTAATGATACAAATTTTATAGAATTGTACACTTTGGATTGAAAGGAAAAATGTTCACTAAAGATTTAGGTAATGTTAGGTAAAAAAAAAGTGTCCCAAAAGATTAACAATTCTGGGAAACAAATTTAAGTGTAAACATAAAGGTGGATGGAAATTTGGTAACTATGAACACAAAATGAGAAATAGACGAAGTTGTAAAATGTGAAGTTAAAGCACATTTAGAATTGAAACTAAAACTGTGCACCAAAAATTGAAATAATGTTAAGTCAAGTATAAACACAGAAATAGATAAATATTTCCTCACTATGAATCCAAAAAGTTTACATAAAATGACAAGTAGTCCATTTACATAATGTAAAGTTAATAGACATGTAAATTGAAATGAAAAATTTACACCAAAAATTAAAATAATATTAAGTGACCATATTTAAAAAAATAAAATAAATTTAAGTATAAACATAAAAAAAAACTAAAAGAAAATATATGAAAACATCCATATATTATAACTAATATAATACAAAGGAATGCATATATTAAATATATGAAAACATCCATATATTATAACTAATATAATACAAAGGAATGCATATATTAATTCTATTTTAGAATGCAAAGGATTACATATTACACAATATGTATTACATATTACACAATATATAATACATATTATACATTGTATATATTAATTTATTTAATTTAACATTATGTTAATTGATAACATTATATATTACATAATATATAATACATATTATACATTGTATATATTAATTAATTTAATTTAACATTATGTTAAGTGATAATATTGATGATGATGATGATGTTGATGATGATTAACGTCTACTAAGATTTAATTGGTCTATCCGATCTTAAGAGGGTAAGTGATTACTTGTGATTCTTTGGAATTTTGTTTCTTTACTCAAAAAGTATTAAGAGAAGCTTTCCAAGATCACCATACTTTTGTTGAGTTAAGAAGTTAGGAAGGTTGGTAATGTGATCAATATTTTGATCTTCTAGATTAGGGTTGATTACATCTTTATAATACCTTAATTTTCTTTTTTCCTCTAACTCTTTATCACACCACATTTTTTCTCTAAATTTTGATTTGGCGTTTTTTTTAATAGTATCTTTATTCTACAAAATGATTTCTTCCATTATTCCCCAATAGTTTAATCAAGATTGAGCTCTTCCATGTTGTTTAACTTGTTCTTATTACATATTACACAATATATAATACATATTATACACTATATCTATTAATTTATCTAATCTAACATTATGTTAAGTGATAACATTTCCTTTATATTGAGTTTTAGTAGAGCGTCATACTACTCTATCTGTAATAAAAATAATTAAATTATAAATTATTAATGAAAATAAATTAAATAAATATTATTAATAATAAAAAATTGATTTTGAAGACCAAATTTAAAATTCAAATAATAATAATAAAAATTTTAAAAACTAAATTTAAATTTAAATTTAAATTTAAAATTCAAATTCAAATAATAATATATATATTTTTTAATTCAAATAAATAATAAATAACTTTTTTTTTACGACCTTTCAACATGGAACTGCTTATTTTATTAAGCCAAAAAAAACTCTCCATGGTAACGACCACACCATCCGCCCTAAATAGTTAACCATAAATAGACTTAAAACATGTGGCYRCWTTCACTGTAGTTCACTATCCCTCCCTATTSTATGCATGGTATTTATTACAATTAACTGGCGATGCTGAACTGGTAATTCTATTTAACCCAGCATTCACCATTCACTGTTTAATTTAATTACAATCCGTTGAGCTAAATTTATCCATTTAACTAAATTGTTGCCTTCATGGCCTTTTTTCGACCAAATGCTGCTGTTTCAGATGACCCAAAAATATTATGCAGCTTACTCTCCTCCATCGTTTCCACCTTCTCATCATCAAATTTGAGCCACTGGCCGCCGCTCTTCACTACAGCAATGTAATGCCCATAATTCACCGTGCGCCCCACATGCACCACAACAGCAAATAAAGAGTAGAGAGGATCGTCAGCACCTTCATCCGCACGACTGTTAACAGGCAATTTGAACTCTATGGGGAAAGCCGCACGATAAAACAGCTTCTTGAATCCCCCACTGCACCTTCCTGTGTGTATTTGAAACGTTTCAGCTGGCAAATGAGAACTTGAGGGGGAGACTTGATCCTCAACCTCTTCTCGGCTTCTTGTAAACGGCAGCACCTGTCGCACCAGTAATTGTTTTCATCATTCAGTAATAATAATAATCAAATTTTAAGGTTATGATTAAGTTGAACACTAAATCCCTGTTTGAGGTCCCTTGTTAAGGGACCCTCTTCTTATAAGGATTTCACTACTAAACTCAAATTGGTGTATGAGATCCCTTGTTTTTGGGATAAGGGACCTTCTCCTTGACTACTAAATTTTCCAGAGATATAAAAACTCTATCCCACTTGAACTTGTGATTTCTTAAGAAGAAACATATATTTTTAACTATATTAACCCTTTAAATTTTACTTTAAATTTTTAACTTCTCAATATTAAAACTATAATTAATATTACTTTTATTTTTATGAAAAATAAAAAGGAAAAATAACTAACTACCATTATCAACAATAGTAACAACCAACTTGACTTTAAATTGAGTTTTACTAAGTTTAGGCATAATTCTGATAGGCTTGTCACTTTCTATTTTACTTTTGTGAATTTCAATTGAATTTTACTATTCAAGGGATTATCACTTTCTATTTTACTTTTGTTATATTTTGGAAGATGATTGGTTATATTTTGGAAGTAGAAAAGTTTATTTAAATACAATGGCTACTTGGCTAGTACGAAAAATATATCTATTGTTTTTGAATTTGTCAAAAGAGATGAATTGATGTACAAATCTTGAGTGTGCTTCACAATGAGGACACGTTAAGTTAGTGTATGAGATCCCCTCGACCCATCCATTTGATTGGTAAAGTCTACTGAGGTATACATACCCTACCCCCTCTGGATTTGAACTTGTGATCTTTTAGACCTCTTAAGATGTAGAGTGAATGCATAAAATCACAGAAATAAAAATAGAATACATGCATAAACATAAAACCCAAAAATTGAGGACAACTCATAAAATCATATTGTTATTATTTAAATGATTAAACACCCATTGCCACTAAATTATTCTTTAAATTATTCATTAAACTTATCAAAACTAACACTAACAAAAATATATTTAGACATCTTGTTGTTGTCATACAATTAAACTCATTATTATTTATGGTAACACTCTTATTATTTGAAATAAATTTTATTATTAAAAAGGAAGAGGGTATTTTTAACAATACTACTACTACTAGTAATAATAATCAATTTTTAAGGTGAGGGTCAAGTTTGACACTAAATTGGTGTATGAGGCCCCTTTTTTTTGGGACAGAGCATCCTCTCCTTATAGGGATTTCACTACTAAAATTAAATTGGTGTATGAGACCCCCTGTTTTTGGGACAAAAGACCCTTTCCTTATAGTGATTTGACTACTAAACTTTTTAGAGGTATACATACTCTATCTCGCTTGAACTTGTGATTTCTTAGGAAGAAACATATATTCTTAACCATATTAACCCACACTGAGATCCATAAACGACTCTTCTCTGCATGTTACACTCTTGCGACATGAACGGTAAGTTTCGTTTGTGAATGTACCTCCAAATATCTCACGAATAGTACTCTTATTACTATTCTTTTCGTCTCCTTGTGTCCCAAATTTATCCCCGGTTTCCTCATTCTTTGGAGGATAACTTCTATTGTGTTTAGCCTCGGTTTCCTCGTTAACTAGAGTAGGTCTTTCAGTGTTATTCCATATTGTGATTTCTTCATCGAGATTATTCAAAAGAAATATCAAAAACTCATGTGCATCGTGATGGGCTTTGTTAAAAATAATGTAACCTCAACAGTCTGACTCTACACTGCTAGTTGTACTATCATTTCTTGATTTGCTTGAGCCTATTTAGCTCAGCTAGTTTCCCTTTTCCATCAAGTACTCTTTAACTTGCATTTAGTGCTCTTTCTATGTATTCTTTGCTTCTCATTCTATCATGGTATCAAAGCTTCAGCAGTAAGCCTCTTCACAAAGTCTGGAGAGCAACCCGATCCTCAATAGTGTAGAGCTTACACTGTGAACGAGAGAATAGGATGGGAGATTCTTCACAAAGCCTGGAGAGAAATTCGTAGTCCACCATCCGCTCAAAAGATCATCGCAGAAGCAACACACGAGGAAGCAGAGCACAATAAGCTCAAAAGATTGAGGAGTCAGAGTTGCAGAAGGCAGAAACATTTAAAGATCTCGTGAAATTCTTTCAAATTCGTGAAAGATAGCTGTAGAAGGCAGAAACGTTTAAAGATCTCACAAAATTCTTTCAAATTCGTGAAAGATTGTTTTAGAAGGAAGAAACGTTTAAAGAATTCAAAAAATTCTCACAAAATCGTAAAAGATTGTTGCAAAGGGCAGAAAGATTTAAAGAATTCGTGAAAGATTCAGGAATTTCCTTCCTCGGGAGAAACTCTTTGCAGAAGCAGTAAAGAACAAACTAAAGGAGAAAAGGACATGAGACACAGTCGTAAGATCGGTCCTACTAACAGATTTTAGGCATTAATCAAGCTCAGAAAGTCCGAGGAGTGCGCAGAAAAGGAAAAAGATTTTTAGCCATCAGATCTAGGAGCGAGGATCAACATCCTTTGATCTCGAAGTAAGGTATGACATTTTAAGTTTTTGGCATTTTCTGGACTGGGAAACATAAGAGGGAGAGTCTTTCGACTCCCAGAGAAGTGAAACTGCGAAAACATGCCAGCCATTGAATTTCGGCGTTTCGAAGTTCGGGACTTGGAGCAGCAAGGGGTTGTGAAGTCGCTACCTCACGAAGTCCCGAAACGAAAACTTCCGAAGGAATCCAGATCATTGGATTTGGAGTGCAGTGACCTGAGAGCCGCTAGATCATAGAAGTGCGTAGAAGAGATCTTGAGCCATCTGATCTTGCGTGGATAGTTGATAGCCATCAGATCCAGGAGAAGCTGCACAAGGTTTAACCCTTGCATATGCAAAGGTGAGGACTTGTCAAAGTCCCGAAAACATCATGACCGTTCACAAGGAGGACATGTGCCAATGGTCGAGGTTTCAGTGAAATCCCCAAAAGGAGCATTTCGACATTTTGGCTACCGGGAATGAAAAGGGTAAGAGTTTGAGACTCTTGACCCATGAAATCCTGAAAGGATCGTGAGCCATCCATTGTGGAGGACAAGTGTTGAAGATCTATATTTACCGGGAATTCGTGCACTGGGAGATCAAGTTTGAAGGAGTTGTGAGACAAGAAGTCCTGACTCTTGAAATCACGAAAGAAGAAGTCGTGATTGAACGAGCAGGGGAGATTTTGGTATTTCTCACACCGGGAGTCTGAAATACCTAGGA
This sequence comes from Picea mariana, assembly GCA_032191745.1. NCBI lineage: Eukaryota > Viridiplantae > Streptophyta > Pinopsida > Pinales > Pinaceae > Picea > Picea mariana. Next base: position 11,562 of record JASDQU010738413.1, on the reverse strand, counting down.
TCGTTGCAGCCAAACTCCCGAAGTCCTGAATAGCAAAATCCCAAAAAGGCATTCGAGAAGGATGGGTGCCAGGATATTTCACATTTCGACATATTGAGGGATAGAGAACCAGCGGAGTGCCTGCATCGCGAAGTCCCGAATGACAAAATCATGAAAAGGTGTTCAAGAAGGATAGGCACCAGGATATTTCGAGTTTCAAAATATTAAGGAATAGAGAACCGGTGAAGTGCTTGCACCACAATTCCCTGAATCATGAAAAAGTCAGTAGCGCTTGAATGATTAGGTGCGTGGTCACCGCTCATGGCCACATAGACGAAGGCTAAGGGCCAATACAGGGTTGTTAAGTGATTTTCAACATTTCGATGACCGGGTGTTGGGAAGACAAGAAATCAAAGACTCGTATACAGGAGTCCCAAAATTCCAAAGTGTGAAAGGCGAAAGCCAGACTTGCGAAGTCGAAACTCGTGAAATCCCGAATTGTGAAATTCCGAAGTCACAGCAAGAAATTAGAAGACCTGGTTTTTACGCGTAGGAAACAGGTAAACACAAAATTTTCCAACATTTTTTTTTTGTTTTGTCAAATTATTTAAAGATGGTCACATCTAGAAATTTAGGACCAACTCAAGGTCTGATTCTTCTTTGAAAGAATTATGAGTTTTGGTCTCTTCGAATGAGATCCTTCTTGAAAGAACAAGAGTGCTGGGATCTAGTGGATCTTGGATATGTGGAACCAGATCCAAGAAACCTTACCGCCATGACAAACCCACAAAGAATTGCTTAGGAAAAAAGAGGAATAGAGAGAATAAAGCCAAATTCTAGATTCAAAATTTAGTGGATGACTCGATTTTCTCAAAAATCACAGGTGCTGGTACTTCAAAACAGGCTTGGGACATCCTTAAATTTTCCTACCAAGGAAATGACAGGGTAAAAACAGTCCAACTACAGACCTTGAGGATGCAATTCGAGACTTTAATAATGACAGAGTCTAAAAATGTGGATCAGTTTATGACCATAGTCATGGGAATCGTGAACAAGATCAGATTGACTAGTGAAGCCATCACTGATCAACGCACTGTTGAGAAATTCCTCAGAAGTTTACCAAAGAAATTTGAAATGGTTGTTACAACAATCCTTGAATCCAAGGATCTGTCACGTTTTTCAACAAATGACCTAATTGGTTCCCTAGTGACACATGAGACCAGACTGTATCTCACAGATGTGTCAATCACCGGTGCCTTCAAAACTCAATTCTTCTTCAATAGAGGGAGAGGCAGAGGTCACCAAGGATGAGGGAGCATTACAAGTAACCAACACTCAAGTGGAGGTAATAGACAATAGAACCATAATCAAAATTTCCAAGGTCACAAACAACAACACTAGAATCAGAATGTTCATCCTCAAAGAGGCAGAGGGAGAAGATCAAATGAAAAATCAAGCATACAATGTTATTACTGCAAAAATTATGGGCACTATAAATCTGAATGCAGGAAGAAGCAAGAAGATAATCTCTTAGGTAGATCACATGAGTCAAATCATATGGGAGAAACCTCAAGAGGTATGTTTCTCTCATGCCACAAGACTGAAGAACAACCTAAAGATGTCTGGTTGTTGGACAGTGGATGCAACAATCACATGACAGGTACTAACAAAGATTTACTTTCATGCATTGATTCTTCAATCTCATCTGACATTACACTTGGAAATGATTCCTTAGTCAAAGTTCAAGGGAAATGAACTGTACCTATTCTTACTAAACAAAATGTAAAGAAAGACATAAACAATGTTTATCATGTTCCAGATCTGAAACATAATCTGCTAAGTGTAGGACAACTCATTGAACATGGCTATAAGGTACTTTTTGAGGGAGCATCTTGCAGGATATATGATAAAACCCCCAATAGAAAATTGATTTCTAAAATCCACATGACTCAGAATAGGATGTTTTCCCTGACCCTTAGAACTACAAATCTGATCCAAACATATGCACAAAGTGCAACCACCCCCAATGAAACTATGGTTTGGCATACAAGATTTGGAAATCTACCCTTTCAGAGTCTCAGTCTTCTATAAAAGCACTCCATGGTCAAAGGTCTTCCTATCTTCATAGAACAAAATTCCCCATGTGAGTCTTGCATACTTGGAAAACATAAGAGAACTAGTTTTCCACAGTCCTCCACTCAAGCCAAACAACATCTCGAACTTGTTCACACTAACCTATGTGGACCAATGCAAACATAGTCCATAGGTGGTATCTTTTATTTTCTAATGTTTATTGATGACTTTAGCAAGAAAATTTGGATCTATTTTCTCAGACACAAGTCTGAAACTTTTGCAAAATTCAAAGAATTCAAAGCAAAAGCTAAAAAATAGAGTGGCAAATATATAAAAGTTCTCAAGTAAGGTGGAGGAGGAGAATACAACTCCAACGAATTTGCAAATTTCTGCAAATCACAAGGCATTATCATGCAAACTACAGCCAGGTATACTCCACAACAGAATGGAGTGGCTGAGAGGAAAAACCAGACAATAATGAACATGGCAAGAAGCCTACTCAAAGAGAAATGTTTGTAAAATACTTTTTGGGATGAAGCAGTAGCATGCTCAACTTATCTCTTGAATAGATCTCAAACCACAAGTCTAAAGATGAAATTCCCTCAAGAAGCATGGAGTGGGACAAAGCTAAATGTTGTGCATCTAAGGACATTCAGATGCATAACATACACTCACATACCTTCCGAATTAAGGAAGAAAATAGATGATATAAGTGAGAAATGAATCTTTACTAGATACAATGAAACATCTAAAGCTTACAGGATTTACAATCCAATCTCAAAGAAACTAATTCTCAACAGATATGTAAAATTTGTGGAAAATCAATTTTGGAATGAATATGAAAATTGGGAAATGGACAGTCAAAATCCATTGCTGCCCAGTTCTAAAAACACAGAAAATTCAAGACATGCAATACCTCAACCTGCTCTTCCAAGATTGCAGGTACAAGGACAACCTAAAAATTCTCAGGATAACTCAACTTCAAGCAGAGGCTCATCCTCTGAACTTCAAAATCAGAAAACTCAAAGTTTGAGAGAAATCCATCAGCAGTTGGATGATATTGAACAACACAATCATTTTGCATTAATGTCATGTCAACCTACATCTTTTAAATAAGTAGCTAAGGAGCCACATTGGGTTCAAGTCATGAACCAAGAAATTGACTCCATTGAGAAGAAAAAGACATGGGATCTTGTTGATTTGCCCAGACACAAAAAGAGTATTGGTGTCAAGGGGGTTTACAAAACTAAACTCAATGAAAAAGGGCATATTGAAAAACACAAGGCAAGACTTGTTGCCAAAGGATTCTCACAACAACCAGGTATTGATTATGTTGAAACTTATTCTCCAGTAGCAAGAATAGACACTGTAAGGACTCTATTGGCCATAGCAGCCCAACACAAATGGCAAGTATACCAGATGGAAGTCAAGTCAGCTTTTCTGAATGGTTTCTTAGAAGAAGAAGTTTATGTCAATCAACCACCTAGATTTGAAGTCCAAGAGCATCCAGCCAAAGTATATCGGTTGAAGAAAGCCTTGTATGGATTAAAGCAAGATCCAAGAGCTTGGTACAACAAAATTGACACTTACCCGATCAAAAGTGGTTTCAGCAGAAGCCAAAATGAGCCAACTCTTTACACCAAAATAGATCAGCACGGTAAAATTTTGATTGTATGTTTATATGTGATGACATGATATATATTGGAAATATTGAGTTAACCAATTTTAAACATGCCATGCAATCTGAGTTTGAGATGAAAGATCTTGGCATAATGAAATATTTTTTGGGGATTGAGGTTGATCAATCAACCAAAGGAATTTTTTTCTGTCAGAAAAAGTATGCAGTAGACATCATCAAAAGATTCTGCATGGAAGAATTCAATCTAGCAGAAACCCCTATACCCCTAGGCACAAAATTGAGCAAGAAAGATGAAGGCCCTACAGTGGACCCTACCTTGTACAAAATTTTAGTAGGTAGTTTGTTGTATCTTAGAGAAACTAGACCTGATATTATGTATGTAGCCAACCTTGTTTCCATATACATGGAATCCCCCAAAGATTCTCACTGGAAGATGAAGAAATGAATTATGAGATATGTTGCAGGAACTCTCAATTTTGGCTTATGGTACACTAAATCTGATGATCATCATCTCTCTGGTTACATAGACAATGATTTTGCAGGTAGCCTAGATGACAGGAAAAGCACCTCAGGACATGTTTTTCACCTAGGCATGAACCTGATTTCATGGGCATCAAAGAAGAAACCAATTGTATCAATATCTTATATAGAGGAAGAGTATGTCACTGCTACCTCAACTTCCTGTCAACTGTGTGGATGAGAAGAATATTGAAAGATATGTCACATACAGAAAAGGATCCAACTCCTATCTTCTGTGACAACACCTCAGCAGTTGCTCTATCCAAAAATCATGTGTTTCACAAGAAAAGCAAACACATTGACACTCGCTTTCACTTCATCCGTGAGCTAGTCAATAATGGTGATATTGCACTTCAATTATGTGTCTCTCGAGATCAGCTCACATATATCTTCACAAAGCCACTGTGAAAATCCGTTTTTGATTTTCAGAGACAACACTTGGGCATCATTAGTGCTGATGTTTGTAACTGTTGAGTTTAAGAGGGAGTGTTAAATACAATGTAACCTCAACAGTCTGACTGTACACTACCAACTGTTCTGGCTAGATGTACTATCATTTCTTGATTTTCTTGAGCCTATTTAGCTCAACTAGTTTCCCTTTTCCATCAAGTACTCTTTTACTTGCATTTAGTGCTCTTTCTTTGTATTCTTTGCTTCTCATTCTATCAAGCTTCACTACAACTGAAAATCTCATTCTTTTCCATCACCAACTCTCTGAATTGTCTAAGAGAAACACAAGACATCTTTTTGGAATTAATGAGATGGAATAAATCTGCGAGGCAAGTCAGTAGATTATTATTTTTATTTTCAGTTCCTCCATTGCCATAATATTGGAGTAACTTATTTTTGAAAGGAACGCAGAAATAAAGGGCTTGGATAACATTGTTAAAGTAGCAAGTATTGCCCAAATTCTCCAGACCTATGTAGCCTTAGCCATCTTCATCGCTTGCCAAAAATATTTCAAACATTATATCTGAAACAATATGATGGCCACCTCTCAAAACTTTCAATCTAGAATTCAAAAGATACATGATCACTATTCACACTTCACGAGTAGAATTGATTCCGACAAAATACAAAATAGAATAAGCATAGAGTGATTTTATAGGGCAAAAAACGCCTTTGAAAATACCTAGCCATTGATTGTATCACATTTAGGCCGATTTTTCAATGCGTGTAGCAATAAAGAAAATCATCGAATAAATCGGAAAAACAAAGATAATAATAATAATAATAATAATAATAATCTATTTTTAAGGTTTCCTTTAAGTCAGGTATCAAATTGGTGTATGAGATCCCTCCCCAGTTATTTGACTGGTAAAGTCTATGGAGGTATACATACCTACATACCCTACTCCCTCTAGATTTGTACTTGTGACCTCTTAGACCTCTTAGGATATAGAGTGAATGCATAAATCACAAAAATAAAAATAGAATACATGAATAAAACAAAAAACCCAAAGATAAAAGGCAACTCATAAAATCATATTGTTATTATTTAAATTATTGTTATTATTTAAATTATTAAACACCGGTTGCCACTAAATTAGTCTTTAAATTATTCATTAAACTTATGAAAACTAATACTAACAAAGATATATTTAGACATATTTTTGTTGCCATGGAGATAAACTCATTATTATTTATGGTAACACTCTTATTATTTGAAATAAATTTTATTATTAGAAAAGAAGAGGGTATTTTTTAATAGCAATAATAATAATAATAATAATAATAATCAAATGTTAAGATCTCGGTTAAGTTTTTGGGATAAGGAACCCTCTCCTTATAAAGATTTGACTACTCTATCCCTCTTGAACTTGTGATTTCTTAAAAAGAAACATATTTTTAATTATATTAACCTTCTAAATTTTACTTTAAATTTTTAACTTTAATTAATATTACTTTTATTTTTATGAAAAATAAATAAAAAGAAAAAACAAATACTACCATTATCAACGACACTAACAACCAACTTGACTTTGAATTGAATTTTACTAAGTTTAAGCATAATTCTAATAGGCTTATCACTCTCTATTTTACCTTTGTGAATTTCAATTGAATTTTACTATGTTTATGCATAATTCTAATAATGCTTCAATGGCTTATCACTTTCTATTTTACTTTTATTTCGAGGTTTTGAGAGGATTGGTTATATTTTGGAAGTAGAAAAGTTTATTTAAATACAACGCTTACTTGGCGAGTAAGAAGCACATTTTTCTTGAATTTGTCAAAAGAGGTGGAAGTAGAAAAGTTTATTTAAATACAACGGTTATTTGGCGAGTAAGAAGAACATTTTTCTTGAATGGTGAATTAATGTACAAATCGTGAGTGTGTTCCACAACGAGGACAGCTAAGAAAATCCAAGTGAGAAGCTTATTGATACCATATGATATTTTCAAAAGAAGGATGCTTACAATGGAATTGTTGATGAATAGGTGAATTGATGTATACACATGAATTGTTGAATATATCAATCAAAAGTAGTTTTCGTGTGTAGAAATAATGTTTAATTGCTCATTAATATGGTATAAAAGTTGGTAAATGCCTAACTTTCTCATGAGAAGGGTCTATGATTATGTAAATGCCATTCACTCCCTAAAAGTTGTTTCAATGCCATTCACAACTTGATAAAACAAGATGTAGGCATTCATGGCCTTCATCCCCACGACTGTTAACAGGGAATTTGAACTTTATGCGGAAAGCCACACGATAAAATAACTTCTTGAAACCCCCCACTGCACCTTCCTGTGTGTATTTGAAACGTTTCATCTGGCAAATGCGAACTTGAGGTGGAGACTTGATGCTTTTTGTTAGACATCTTTTTGTTGCCATGCAGGTAAAATCATTATTATTTATGGTAACACTTTTATTATTTGAAATAAATTTTATTATTAGAAAGGAAGATGGTATTTAATAATAATAATAATAATAATAATAATAATCAAATTTTAAGGTCATTATTAAGTTGAACATTAAATTGGTGTTTAAGGTTCTTTGTTTTTAGGATAAGGGACCTTCTCCTTATAAAGATTTCACTATTAAACTCAAATTGGTATATGAGACCCCTTGTTTTTGGGACAAGGGATCCTCTCCTTGAGTACTAAACTTTACAGAGATATACAAACTCTATCCCACTTGAACTTGTGATTTTTTAGGAAGAAACATATGTTTTTAACTATATTAACCCTCTAAATTTTACTTTTAATTTTCAACTTCTCAATATTAAAACTATAATTAATATTACTTTTATTTTTATGAAAAATAAAAAGAAAAAATAACTAAATACAATTATCAACAACACTAACAACCAACTTGACTTTAAATTGAATTTTACTAAGTTTAGGCATACTTCTGATAGGCTTATCACTTTCTATTTTACTTTTGCGAATTTCAATTGAATTTTACTATGTTTAAGCATAAGTCTAATAATACTTCAAGGGATTATCACTTTCTATTTTACTTTTGTTCTTTGAAAGGATTGGTTTTATTTTGGAAGAGGATTGGTTATATTTTGGAACTAGAAAAGTTTATTTAAATACAATGGCTACTTGGGGAGTAAGAAGAATATATTTATTGTTTTTAAATTTGTCAAAAGACATGAATTGATGTACAAATCTTAAGTGTGCTTCATAATGAGGACACACTAAGAAAATCCAAGTGAATAAAGGAAATCAAGGAAATTCCGAAAAACCAAAGATAATAATAATAATAATCTATTTTTAAGGTCACGGTCAAGCCACACATCAAATTAATGTATGAGATCCCCTCCACCAAGCCATTTGACTGGTAAAGTCTACTAAGGTATACAAACCCTACCCCCTCTGGATTTGAACTTGTGACCTCTTAGACCTCTTAAGATATAGAATAAATGCATAAAATCACAAAAATAAAAATAGAATACATGCATAAACACAAAACCCAAAAGATAGAGGGTAACTCATAAAATCATATTTTTTATTTTATTTAAATTATTAAACACCCTTTACCACTAAATTATTTTTTAAATTATTCATTAAACTTATCAAAACCAACACTAACAAAAATATATTTAGAGATCTTTTTGTTGTCATGGAATTAAACTCATTATTATTTATGGTAACACTCTTTTTTTTTGAGTAAAAAAGTGGATCCTGCTATATTATATAGACAAAATGACAGAGTGTACAAGAGTGTAGGCCTGTGGCCATACAAAATGCTGCCGATTATCATCGGAAACCAGCACATGCATATAGCAAGTAGCAGTAGTATAGAAAACATAATAACAGAGTGACATCTGTTC
>JASDQU010738412.1:263096-278884 GCA_032191745.1 Picea mariana | reverse complement strand
ACATGTCCTCAAGCATGAGCTTATCCTAAATAAAAAAAGGTCATCAAACAAAACCTAAAGGATGGTAGTCATTTGAAAAACAAGAGTTTGATGAAGAAGAGGAACAAAGTGGAAAAAATAAACAAAACATAGATTTAGAGGACAATAGTAAGGATTGCTCCAAAATACAAGTTGAGGAAACAACACTCTCTAAGGTGGATAGATAATATTATAGGAATTATGTGAGGGTGGTAGTTTTCATTTAAGCCCCGTCTAAGGGAATAAAGAGAATACATGAATTTAACAACTCTGATTCTCATAAGGAATTGGCTTACCTTTCAAATCCTAGACATATGATTTCTTATTCAAATCTAAACCATCTAATTTCTTATTCATTCTATCACTATGGACCCTTCTCTAAGTATGTGGCATGAGATAAAAGAAGAAAATGAAAAAAATAGGACCGAGGACTATTTTTTAATGGGATGGCAATAAAATAAACACTAATATGTAATATAAATAATTGTTTGTTAGAAGTAGGGAGGTTCTTCTTCCCATGTATTATTAAATCCTTTTGTAGCATATTCAAATCGTAACCTATTTTATTATAAAAAAATCAAAAAAGGAAAAAGAAAGAAAGAAGAAATTTTGAAACATTTTTTTGTAAAGTTTACTAATTTTTTATATTAAGTATATATACAAAAGAGATTAGAAACATGCAAAATTGTAGCTAGTGCCTCACATGTGTCAAAAATATGAACCTCTATCTAGTGCCATGTTTATCACCCCTAGGGAATCATGTTTGAACTATAAACTAAAAAACAAAATTCCATTCTTAGAATACTAAGACCCTTGGGGTATGAAATAGAGTAATAATAATGGTTTGGAAAAAAATCCAAATACAAAGTCCTAAGAATTGGAGTCCATATCAATTAGCATTGGTGGAGTGGATTTTCGTCTCTGGGCCCAAACTACCTCCTTTGATGTTGTTTCCTAAACCATATATTATGCCTCCTCCTCTACTACCCACCTTGTTTTCAGTTTTTCTTCCCTTCTGTCTACCTCTTCTCTAGCTTCCTAAGTGTCCCTAGTGTTAGACTTAGATCCCCAGGTAGCATAGAAGATATTTTCATACACATCCAATTGGTATAAATTCTTTAAAATATCATTATTTTGGTTCCCTTTTTATTCCATTACACAAGTTATAACTTCTTTTCTATCCCACTAGAGATCCAAATTCTCAGAGTATTTGATCTCTCTACTCCTTGAATACCTAGTATCAAGTAATGATAGAGAGATTTCTTTATCAATTATAGAACTTGAGGTATATCCCCTCTTCATATTGTCCTTATTTTCGATGGCCCCAACCTCCGTCATAACCCTCTCTAAAAAACTATTTTGGTAAGTTGTAGCTAAAACCATTGTCAGTGACTCTTTCTTCATGGCCTGAGAAGGCCCTACCCCAACTGCATTTGTTCTCTTCATTAACAAGTTCATACACATAAAAGTTCCTTATTAAAGTCTAATTCCATTGTCATCATGCCTTCTCTCTTTATCTTATCCAAAAACATACTAGACATACACCAATACAACCAAAGAACCCCTGTTGAACTACATGAATTCTCTAGAGTTCCCCATTTAAATAGCCCTGAATCCCTAACACTCTATAAACAATTTTTATGCTTGCTTATGTAATTTTAAAACATAATGAACCCCACATCCACCCTTTTTCTCTCTATGATTCTCAAATTAATTTTTTGTTCTTTCCATTTTAGACACAATGTTCAAGTGTCATGTCATGGATGGGCTTGTTGTGGCAAGTATGAGCTATGGTATCACGAATCCTCATGCCCTTGCCTCCCAATTTTGAAACATTTAATGAAATTAAAATTTTATAGAAAGAATATCATTAAAATATAATATAATTCTCTGCAAATTATTATTTTATTACACAATAAAAGTCTCAAAGTCTAGCCCAAAGGGGTTGGATCCAATGGTGGAAAGCGAGGAGTTTTTCACCGTTGGGAAAGGTTCAATTCTCGTGAGGGCTTTACCTGGAGCCTTGGGGACACCTTGAGGTAGTGGTCAAACGTGTGGTTGCACCCAGAGATACCATATTAAATGGTATCGTGACCCGTGCACACATAAGTGGATCAAAGCCCACCCCCATGTCCTTCAAATTTTTCGTCCCTGAGGTGTAGGACAGTTGGTGACGGAGTGTGTTGTTAAGCCACTCCGTGTTGAAAAGTCACCGGTTCGAAACCCGCGGGGACAAAAAATCCAACCATGTTAAGGGTTGGTGTGGCTCAGGCCAGGTGCGATCCTCGGGTGATTTTGATGGCTTAGATGCCCCTGAGTCGCGGTTTCTCAAGCCACGGGTTAATCTCGATGCCAACAGGTTCAGCCAAATTAACAAACAAAAAAAAAAGTCTCAAAGTCTATTTGAAAATGTGACACGTCTTAATAGATTTACCCCAACTAGAATATTTATTTTAAATTTTAAACCTATAACTATATGAAAATGTGATACCCCTTAATGGATTTACCCTAACCAGAATATCTATTTTTAATTTTAAACATGTGTATATACTATCTTTTTGAAATATGTCTTGGTCCAGTCCAAGAGCTTATTTGATTCAAATATGAGAATGAGCTCAATGCCCTAAATAGGCATAGGAATAATTTCTCCACATATACCCATTCCTATTCATGGGGACAATAGTGGGCAATGCCATTCTCACACTACATAGAGTATTTCTAAATGTTGCTTCCAATTACTTTATTTGCATGCCTTTTTCCCCCCTTATTTTTGGTATGTAGCTTTCAGTATTTTATGACTATCATTTGGTTCGATGATGAGTTTCTTCCTTGAAGTGATGTTGGATTTATTTTTCTCATAAATTTGTTATTTCCTTCTGGATTGTATAGTTACATACCCCCATAAGTCATCATCGATCTTCACCTTTTTATCACTCATTTTCCATCAGATGCTTTGTTGGTACAAGTGTGTCATATGTATTGAAATATTGTAGTGTGAATCACTAGCAAGAAATTAATGTTATGCAACAATAGTTGGAAAATTAATCGATAGTGGTTTCCAAAATATAGAATTGGAAAAACCATAAATGGTTTATGGTTTTGTTATGCCTATTTATTGAGTGTTAGGGTTGGAGGAAAATAATGTGTGTGAGAGTTTTAACTTAGTGTTGTGTTGTAAAAATTGCTCTGGATTCCTTATGTCACTATTGAACACTCTTGTTGAGAGAAAAAAGACTCCGTAATATATTTTAACCATTTATTTGTTGAATAATACATTGATCATGGTTTAGAGTGTGGGGTTTTCTCCTAGAATGGTTTTCCCCAAGAATTCCTTGTGGAATGGTTTGTTATTTCTTCCATTGTTTTATGTTTATCATCTGCAACTATTTTTGTAAAGTTTTCTACACATTCTTTTTTCATTGGTTGTTGTAGGAAGTGTATTTTACACCTCTCCTTCCTTTTGTTTTCCATCAAAGTCTGATCACCATGGATCCAATTTGTTAGGGACAAGGTTTTTCAATCTAATCTTGGTTTGAGTGGGATTGATCCAGGTGGATATTGGTGGCCAACCACCTATTCCAATTGGCTCCTCTTGATAGTTTTTAGTTCAACACGTTTTGTTGTACTTCTTTGTAATTGTGGGCTCTACACTTCCGGGGATGTTTGAAGCCCTACACATATTCTAGGTGGATATTGGTGGCCACCCACCTAACCCAAATAGCTTAGTTTGGAAGTTTTCATGTCAGTACATCTTTATGTACTTCCAGGGTCGTTTTGGGCCCTTAAATAATGTTTTTTTGGCTTTCCATAGTCAAACTATAGACAGAGTTAGATTTTGATGGCATAATGTGTAGTTGTCGAAAATACCTTTCCAACGGGCTATCACGCAACTAAAATGGAGGTCGTATGAAAAAATTACGATCCCGGGAAGTTGAGATACCAACTTACCCATTGGGACCCACATAACTTTTGGCGTTTCACCCCCTAGGGTTAGGTTTTTGAATGTCTAGGGTTTTGGAATTCACGAATAATGTTAAAAAGGCCTCTGGAGCCTCATTATAATCATTCTTCTCAGACAGATGCACGTAGCAACCACATCTCTTCTTAGAGATAGCTACCACCATTCAAGCAAGTTGTTTTCAGTTCTGCAGTTTTACAGTTTTAGTCTATTTCATTTATTCAATAGAATTTATTGTTCACTCGATATCTGTTATTTTATTCGTATCTTTGTGTTTTTGTATTTATTCTATTAGTTAGTTCATTCCGCTCATAAATCTGGATCAGTGGTATCAGAGCGGTCTTCTCTTCATTTATTTTTCTTCGTCCATGACCCCGACAAGATCTGGGTACAAGAAGTTTGGACTTGAAACAGTCGAACCTTTACAAGATCGACTGCGTCGAGCCCAAAAAAAACCCGTGGGGGACAAAAAGAAAGATGATGGAGCAAGAGATCCTTTTAAAATGTTGCACAAGGAATCCCTTGCGCGACAAAGGAACAAAAAGATGGACAACTTTGCACAGATCCTTTGGTGGCTGCCCACAGGAGAAGCATATTAATCAAGCGGCCATACAACCCCATTCAAAGTATAGGTAAATTTTGATATTCCATTATTTGAAGGAACGATAGATGCAGATGTTGTAGATAAATGGTTGAATCTACTCAAAGGGTATTTTTCAGTCCACAATTTTTCCAATAGGGAAAAGATTACTTTTGCACTCCTCAAGGTCGTCCCCCACGTTAAGGACTGGTGGGATACTTACTCTAAGAAAAGGGCCATAGAGGAATCTACAATATTTGTGGTCACCCCCACATGGGATTCCTTCAAGGATGCCATTAAAGAACAGTACTACTATGTTGGAAGCTACGAGGACCAGTACACAAGATGTACCACCCTACATCAGGAAAGGGAATAGAAAGTACCAAATTTCACCAATATTTTCCATACCGTGTGCACCAAATTGGGTATCAAAGACTCTAAACGACATTTGGTGCTCAAATACCGCGGTTGTTTTCATAGATACATTCAAACAGAAATGGAGTTTATGGACATCGCACATTGGGTACGACTTAGAGATATGTTGTTAATATCGAGCAAAACTTGAAGCAGAAGAGGCGAGAGTTTGGATCTGCAAAATCCTCACAGCCAAAGTAGGGAAAAAGAATCCCCAACCCACACAAAAAGGGACATAGAAAAGATGGTCACTCTCAGGACAACCATTCCAAGCCACAACACAAGAAGGGTAATGAGAATTCAAAGAAGGACATGAGAAAATGGTGTGAATACCATAAAGTCCCTTGGCACAACACCGAAGAATGCCGCTCCAAGAAGTTCCTCATGGCCGAGCTGAAAGCTTTCAAGTTAGAGGTCAATTCTGACTCTGAATCAAATCTAGAAGGAGGGAAGTGGATTATCGATGCTAAACCTAGTGCCAATGTCGCTACCATCAAAGTCCAGCCAAGCGAACCATAANGAGGTAGTCAAAAGAACTTGATCTCAACAGAGGTCATTAAGCGGATAGACCTATTAATGACACGACACCCACAACCCTACACCATTGGATGTCTTCACCAAGGAAGAGATCTTTGTGTCAGCCAACAGTGTCATCTTCCCTACGACATCAAGCCTTTCAAACATGAGGTATTGTTTGATATTGCTCCCCTTAAAGTTTGTGATGTTATTTTAGGACAACCATATTGTGGAAGAGGCATGTTGTGTATGAGTCTAGACTCCTCAGTGTTATTATTACTTTGGGTAGGCCATTTTACAGGATACCAAAGGTAGCGCCTCCTACCACTAATTTTTTAATCTCTAATAAGTAATGCAGTAAGGTCATTTCACAGACAGGGAAGTTTTTCTTCTTTGTGATCCGTGCTCATAATACACAAAAGGTCTCCACCACATCTATGGCCTCTACATAGAGCCTCTGTTTGTAGCAGAAGTAATTGGACAGGATCGTGGAAGAGTACAGAGACATCTTCTCCTCACCCACCAGAGTACAAATGCACTGCATAGGCCAATCATCCAATTGATTTAATGCTCGATGCACCTATGCCTAATGGACCATTCTATTGTTTCTCACTGATGGAAAATGATGAAATCAAGCATCAAATCCAAGAGCTGCTTCAAAATGGACACATTAAACCCAACTCCTCCCCTTGCGGAAGTCCGATGTACTAGTGCAGAAGAAAAACGGGACTTGGCGGCTCTGTATTGATTACAGAGCATTAAACAAAATCACAGTCAAGAACTGATACCCAATTCCCAGAATTGATGACCTTCTTGACCAACTCAAGAGGGAAAAGTTCTTCAACAATATTGACCTAAATTTTGGCTACCACTAGGTTCCCATCGAACCAACTAATGTATGGAAGAAAACTTTCAAATCTAAAGAAGGTCTCTTTGAATGGTTGTTCATGCCCTTTGGCTTAACAAATACACTGACCAATTTTATGAGGTTGATGGATGATGTATTGAGACCCTTCACCAAATATTTTTTGGTGGTATATTTGGATGACATCCTCATCTTCAACAGAACTTGGGAGGAGCACATTCAACATATTCAATGGGTTTTGAGTACTTTGTGGCAGCACAAGCTATATGCCAACCTAGAAAAATTCTCCTTTGGCATGAACAGGGTCCAATACTTGGGATACATAGTTGATGAGCATGGGGTACATGTTGATCCAACTAAGATCCAAGTCATATGTGACTGGTCATCCCCAACCACACTAATCGAGCTTCGGTGCTTCTTGGGACTGACCAACTTCTATCGACGGTTCATGTTGGGATTTTCCCATATTGCATGGGCCCTCAGCCAATTAACCAAGGGTGGTGGTAGGGAAAATTTCGCGTGGGGGAAGGAAAAACAACGAGAATTTGATGATATGAAGCATCACTTGTGCTCAACTCCAATACTCTCCTTACTCGATCTGCGAAAATTGTTCGATATTGAGATTGATGCATCTGACTATATTGTAGGTGCAGTTCTCACTCAGCACGGTCATCCGGTAGCATACCATAGTGAGACACTCCCAGATACTGTCCGGAAATACCCCACCTATGAAAAGGAAATGTATTCCATTGTACAATCCTGTCATCAATGGAAACAATACATTCTAGGAAAGGAGACAATCATCCACATTGATCACAAGCCTCCATAGTTCATACATTCACAAGGGAAGTTGCAGAATGACCGCCATCAGAAGTGGTCCACCTACCTGCAGCAGTTCCATATCAACATCAAGTATAATACAAGGAGAAAAAATTGTGTCACTGAATGCCTCAGTCAACCTCTCGTGGCTGCACTCACCACCATGTTTCATTCTTGTGGACATGAGGCATCTAAGTGGCCCCAACTTTATCAGCAAGATCTAGACTTCGCCACCACCTATCATCTCTTGGGTACATGCGTGAATGTCACCAATTTTCACATTCAGGATGGACTATTATGCCATCTTGGTCATCTTTGTGTTCTTGCAAGCGAGCGTGCAAAGATGATCTAGGAGGCTCACTACAGTCGAATGGCAGGACATTTTAGCATGGATAAAATTGTGGTCATTCTACATAAACATTTTTATTGGCCAAAAATATGATAGGAGGTCAGCAAGTATATCAGATATTGCACTTCATGTGCCATTAGCAAGTCATCCATTAAGAAGCAAGGCTTATACAACCCTCTTCCTACTCCTGAGAGGCCTTAGGAATCCATCTCGATGGATTACATGTCTGGCCTTCCATCCACCAAGCAAGGAAATGATTGTGTATTTGTGGTAGTTGATCGGTTTTCGAAGATGGCCATCCTCACATCTTGCAAGAAGAGAATCCCAATGGCAGATAATTCCAAGTTCTTATTCGAACGAGTGTGGGTCCATTTTGGGATACCACAGACCATCATCTTCGATCGGGACAACAGGTTCCTCAACACATTTTGGTCGAGTCTCTAGTCAATGTTGGACACCAAACTCACTAAATCCACTCCTTTCCACCCCCAAACCGAAGACGAAACAAAGTTCATTAATCAGATGATTGTGCACATCCTGCACATGTACAAATCTAAGAATCCACGTACCTAGGATGAGAGTCTTCTCTATGTTCAACACAACTACAATAGGGCTCTCCATAGCTCCATCAACCATAACCCATTTCAAGTGGGGCTGGGATTCCAACCCTTGGGTCCCATTGATGTTGCATTACCTCTTGCCACCACATAGGAAGAATATTCCCATGTTTAGTCTGAGGCCAACAAAACCACCAGATGCATTGAGAAGATTCAACACATTCGCCAACAGGTCCATGAGATTTTGCAGAAAGCCAATGCTAAGTACAAGCAACGCCATGATCAACACAGGGTATCGCACCATTTTCAGGTGGGAGAAAAGGTCTGTTTACATTTTCATAAAGAGTGCCTTACAGGGCCCCATCAGAATCTCCACCCACTTCGATATAGGCCTTACACTATCACCAAGGTTGTGGGTAGAAATTATTTTGAGCTCAACACTCCACCCTTCCTTGGCTTGCACCCAATGTTCAATGTGGACCTCCTTCAGACATAGTTTCCACCATTATTGGACACCTCAGAGATTGCAGAACAACTGAAACCAACAAAACTCAACCTTGACTACATGGAGTAGGCATCCACTGATCAGATAGTGGACACACAGGTCAAGGGCACTCACCAGTGGAGGATCCAGCTTTATCGGGTTGTCAAGGTAGGGAAACTCCTACACCAAGGAAAGTGGCTCACCCGGGGAAAATTTTAGCAGAAGTTTCCTCACCTGATGGGGGAACTCAACACAATGGAGACCATTTCTTCCTAAGGGGGGAGGAATGATCCAGGTGGATATTGGTGGCCAACCACCTATTCCAACTGGCTCCTCTTGACAATTTTTAGTTAAACACGTTCTTTTGTACTTCTTTGTAATTGTGGGTTCTACACTTTTGGGGCTGTCCAAATCCCTACAAATATTCCAAGTGGAGATTGGTAGCCACCCACCTAACCCAACTGGCTTAGTTTGGAATTTTTTATGTCAGTACATCTTTCTGTACTTCAAGGCCGTTTTGGGGCCCTAAACTATTTTTTTTGGCTTTCCATAGTCAAACTGTAGACAGAGTTAGATTTTGATGGAATAATGTGTAGTTCTCGAAGAGACATTTCCAACGGGCTATCACGCACCTAAAACTGAGGTCTTATGCAAAATTTACAACCCTGAGAAGTTGAGGTACCAACCTACCCATTGAGGGCCACATAACTTTTGGCGTTTCACCTCCTAGGGTTAGGTTTTTGGATGTCTATGGTTTTGGCATTCATGAATAATGTTAAAAAGGCCTCTAGAGCCTCATTGTAATCATTCTTCTCAGACAGATGCACGTAGCATCCACATCTCTTCTCAGAGATAACTACCACCATTCGAGCAAGTTGTTTTCATTTCTGCAGTTTTATAGTTTCAACCTATTTCATTTATTCAATAGAAGTTATTGTTCACTGGATATATGTTATTGTTCTCCGTATCTCTGTGTTTTTGTATTCAGTATGTTAGTCAGTTCGTTCCGCTCATAAATACAGATCCGAGATCTTGCGTAGAAGGAATTCTTGTTGCAGAGAAATGGAGATATCATCTAGATTAGAAATGGAGAAGTTTAATGGCACTAAATTTTATTGTGGAAGCTCAAGGTGGAGGATCTTCTTCTAGATCAAGATCTAAGGGTTGTAGTATATAGAACCAAACCTACTAGTATGAAATATGAAGAGTGGGCGGTGTTGGAGAAAAAGGGAAAAATCCTTATTAGACTCTTTTTGGCCAATTTTGGTATTATTAAATGTTTCTAAAGAAAAAAAAATGCACAACTCTCTAGAAGAAATTGGGGGATTTGTATTAAGCTAAAACCTTGGATAATAAACTATTTTTGTGGAAAATGTTGTTTTCCTTGAGAATGGGTGATGGTGAATATGGATGAGGAGGATCATTGTATGACCCTTTGGTGTTATTTTCCAAATTCATGGGACAACTAGGTAATGGAAATTGGAAGCACTATAAATACATTGGTATTTGATGAGGTCATGGATACTTTACATTGGTATAAATATTATGAATCCACCAATGAGGCATTGGTTGATCATGGAAGATCAAAAAAGAAAGTAAAGAATATAGAAAATGGAAGATCCAAATCCCATGGGAGACATAATTCTTATAGAAAGTCCAAGGAAAAATGTTGGAACTATGACAAGGTCAAGCATTTTAGAATAAATTGCAAGGAAGGGGAAAAGAAGAATAAGAATGGAAAAAATGATTATGAGGATGACTCTAAAAAACCTTCTCAAGAGTATGGTGGAGATTACTTTGTTTTGTCTTTGGAAACCCATGCAAGCCAAAGTGAATGGTTTATAGACTCTAGAGATTCCTTCCATATGTTTTCCCATGGACATTGGCTTTCATTGTATGAAAAATATGATGGTGGGATGGTATACCTCAATGATGACTCTTCTCTCAACATAGTTGGTTGTGATAAAATCTTGATTAGGTTCTTTGATCGTAGAGTGAAGGGGATCAATGGAGTTTTTATCATTCTAGGTCTGGCATAGAATCTGCGATTACTAAGAAAAATTAATGGTGTTGGTGTGCAAGTCGTTTTCTTTGATAAAGGGTGTAATATGGCCCAAGAATCCATGGTGCTTACTAAGGGTGTTTGTGTGGGAAAATTTTTCTAGCTTGATGTGTGCACCATTAATTTTAATGGTTTTTCAATTCCTACATTAGAGAGATCTATAAGATCTACACTTTCATAATCATAACCTATATCTACTTGTTATGGTCATGTTGTGTAAGTTCCTAAACAAGTTCTTTCTTCAAAAATCAAATTAACTACAAAGAAGACAATGTTATGGCACCAAAGATTGGACCATATAGGTGAGAAGGGCCTATGACCTTTAAAAACAAAATGAGTGTATCGATGGATTGAATGATTTTTCTCTTGAATTTGATTTTGTGAGCATTGCTTATATGGAACACATAATTGTGTTCAATTTTATTATGTTTCTCACAAATCTTCTCGGTTGTTGGACTTAATTCATTCTAATGTATTTGTTCTAATTAAGTTCCTCTGATTTCTAAAGATATTTATTACATGACATTCATTGATGATTATTCTAGAAGGACATGGGTATATTTTCTTAGAACTAAATCTGAGGTTTTTAGTCAGCTTAAGAAGTTTCAATGTCTCTTGGAAAATCAAACTGGTAAGAAGACTAAGGTGTTGATGACTAATATTCTGTGGGTTTTTATAAGTTTTGTAAGGAGAATAACATGGAAAGACATAAGAAAACTCCATATACCCCTCAACAAAATGGAATTGTAGAAACAAATGAACAAATGATGGAGAAAGCTAGGAGTATTTTTAGTGGAGTCGGCATAAAGAAGAAATTCTTGGAAGAAGTGGTTGCTGCTACATGTTACTTTATTATCAAGTCTTCCACATTAGCTCTCGTAAATAAGACCCTATGGAGGTATAGATGGGCAAGAAACCCTCAGTTCAACATCTTTTTGTTTTTGGTTATGAGACATATGCTCATGTGCCTAAGGAGAAGCAATAAAAGTTGGGAAACAAGGCTATAAAATGTATCATCATTGGCTATGGAATTAGTGTGAAAGGGTATAATATTTGAGATCCTATGGCTAGAAAATTTTGTATAGAAAAAATGTTCTACCACCTAAGACTGATAAATTTGAACCCAAAAATCAACAAGAAATTAATAGTGGACCTGATGAAGAGGAGGGTTCAAAGATTTTGGAAGAGGAGGAAGAAACTCTACCTCAAAATTTAATGAGTTCCATTCGGAAAATAATGCAATTAAAGAGGTATAATTATAGTCCATTTGTTTTCAAACGTATATTGGATTTATTTCCTAACATCAATGAACCTAGAATTATGAAAGAGGCAATGGATATGGAAGATAAGGAGTCCTAGAGATTGGCCATGGATAAGGAAATGGATACACTTAGAAATAACGATACATGGGACTTGGTATTGTTTCCTAATAGAAACCCAATGGATGTGAATGGGTGTATAAAAGGAAGATCGGTTTAGATGGAAACGTTGAAAAACACAAGGAATGGTGAGTTGCCAGAGGTTATTCCTGGGTTGAGGGAGTATAATTTAGTGAGATATTTTCTCTGGTTTCTAAGTTAACATCTATTAATTTCATATTATCTGTAGTAGCAAAATTTGATTTAGAGACAGAACAGATGGATGTGAAAACATCATTTCTACATGGTGACTTGTAGAAGGAGACCTATATGACACGATCAAAGAACTACGTTAAAAAGGGTAAAGAGTCATTGGTTTGCAAATTAAAAAAGTATTTATATGGTCTCAAACAATATCCCAGAATGTGGTACGAAAAGTTTGATTTTTTTTGTTGGGATTGGGATTTCTGATATCCAAATTAGATCACTGTATATATTACAAATAGGATGGTGGGAATTTCCTTATTATCACTCTATATGTAGATGATAAGTGATCCTTTGATAACATTAAGGATGTAATTGGTGATTTGAATCTCAAATTTCAACACAATTTGATATGAAGGACTTGGGGGTTGTAAATCATGTCATAGGAATGGATATCATGAGAGATAGAGCAAACATAAAGATTTGGTTAAACCAAAATAAGTATGTAAACTCTGTGCTACAAGATTTTCACACTCTGCAAATCATATATTAGGAATGAAGATCATGAAAGATAGAGAAAATAGAAAGCTTTGGTTGAGCCAGAGTATGTAAAATTTGTGCTACAACATTTTTGCATAGTAGATTACAGACCATTGAGTGATTTTATTTATGTGGGAACTAAAATTTCAGGTCTTAAAACACCCATGAAGATGTAATATATGGCTTATGCTTCTTATGCTAGTGTAGTTAGTAGTTTGATGTATGCTATGGTATATTTTTTGCTAGACCATGCATTGCCCAAGCAGTGGGAATATTAAGTCAATTCATGGCTAATCGTAGATGTGAACATCATGCTGCAATGAAGATGGTATTCAAGTATTTACAAGATACTTCTAGATATTTCATCAGCTATCATAGTGATGTTTTAGGGGATGACCCACACTCAATGGATATACAAGGTTATGTGGATTTTGATTGGACACAGGATGTAGATACAAGGAGATCTATGAGTTGATACATGTTTCGATTGTTTGGTGGAGCACTAAGTTGGATGAGAAAGAAACAAACTATGGTGGCTTTGTTCACTGTATAAGCATAGTATATGAAACTATGTTCAAAAGTAAGGTTAAGTAAGAGTGTTATTTGTCTAGCTAAGAACCCAACCTTTCAGGGAAAGACAAAGCAAATAAGTATCCACTACCATTTCATTAGGGACACAATACAAGATGGAAATTTGGTACTAGAGAAAGTTGACACTTGCAAAATATTGTGAATGCAGTGAGCACAAGTAAATTCAGGTGGTGCTATGAGTCTATCTACCTTCTAGCTCCTAGAAATTATTTCACAGTTTGACACATTCTCCCTTATACTCTTGTAAGGTATATGACACTCCTATAATGCAGCAAGTAAGGATTTTACTTTCAACCCCTCGATAATAGTTTATGCGTCCCACTCCTGTTCATATAGTGTGATCACCTCCTACTTTCTTTTGCCCAAGAACCCGATCCTGTCATTGCCGGAGTCAAAGATCGGCGGTATGCTTGTGATTGGGATTTAGTGTTCAAGGCTC
The DNA here is from genome assembly GCA_032191745.1 of Picea mariana. NCBI lineage: Eukaryota > Viridiplantae > Streptophyta > Pinopsida > Pinales > Pinaceae > Picea > Picea mariana. The sequence continues at coordinate 265,130 of JASDQU010738412.1, read as the reverse complement.
ATAGTCGGAGATTGTTTTCGAGCTAGTGGATGTTCCCCAAATTCTTATATAATTTCTCTCCTTGCACGCCTCTGTCCTCTTATCGTCCGAGGGATTTGACTCGGTTCTTCGACTCACTGTTCTCTCTTTCGTTGGTTTTTCGTTCGGCCTCTCTTTTCCCTCTGCAGTTGTAACTAGAGAGTCGTTGTCCTGGTACACACTTGTTACTCGTAGTGATTTACCAGAGTTTCGATCTGGTCAATTTTAGTTTTCTCTTTCATGGTCGGCTTCTTGATTCGTTTCCGACCAATCTTCGCCCATGCCTCTGCAGGCTTTCCTGAACGAGTCCAACGATATCCGATAGGTTTTATTATCCATATATTTGGTTGGTTCATGTTCCTCACTATGTTCGGTCCGGGTCTGATTTGTGCTCCACGGGTTTCCTGTGGTATTCCCTCCTGTATGTTGTTTACTTTCCTCTCTTCAAGTTTTCTTTTACCTTCACTCAAAGTTGCTTCGCTTTGTTTAATCTCTGCTTGTGACTTCTGCTTCAGCCTCCTTTTCTACTTTTTGTTTTAGTTCCATAGGTTTTTGTGGGATTTTTTTTAGGTCTTCAAATCATTCTTGTTGTGTTTAAAGGTGTTTTCTATAGTCTAATAAGAAAGATGTGTAATTTTTTCCTTTTGTTTTTTTTGTTGGTCTTCAAATCATTTTTGTTGCGTCTAAAGATGTTTTCTACAATTCAGTAAGATGGAGATATGTAATAATATTTAAAAAAAAATATTTCAGTATGTCTATTATAAATAAAATATTTTAATATTCATTTTAATTAAAATAATTTTTTATCAATTATATATATAGAAAAAGAAAGATGATTAATTTTTAGTAAAAAAAATATAATTTCATTAATAAGGTTTTCTAGTTCCCAAAAAAAAGAGATGATTAATTCCTTCAATGCTTAATATTATGGAGTTGACATGTGACATTTAAAAATAAAAAATAAAAAGGAAAAAATGATTTCAATGTGGGCCATAAATTAAACATTTCTATGTTTATATATATATATATATATATATATATATATAGGATGGTGCCTTGATTAAGAAGCCTAATCCGAAGGGGATGATAAAGGATGATTTTAAGGATGGAAATTTATATTAATAATAATAATAATCTATTTTTAAAGTCACATACCAAATTAGTGTATGAGACCCCTTTGTTTGTGGGACAAGGGACCCCCCTAAGCCGAGCGATTTGATTGGTAAAGTCTACGGAAGTATACTTACCCTACCCCCCTCTGGATTTGAACTTGTGACCTCTTAAGAAGATTAAAAAGTAGAAACTTGGTTTAATCTTATAGTTTTGTAAAAATATTCAAATTTCTAAAGATTTTATATAGTTTATATAAAAAAATTATCATTTCTAAAGTAAAATAAATATATTGTATGGAATTTGGGGAATTTGTTTTTGAAAAAAACCATAGAAAATTAATTCATTGAGAAAATTTAACCCTAAAATCATCTATCAAAAGATCAAGAGAGTCAAACCTATGACCTCCCCAATTGATCACTAAAAGAAAGATTTCATGTGCTCAAAACTGCTTGAGATAACTCTTGGAGTTATATATATAACAATTGGAAATTGATACTTGATATTTTAACATCCTCTTTCATTAAAATAATTTTATATCAACTTTATATAAAAAATAATTAAAAATAAAATAAATATAAATAATTTTATTAAATATAAATATAAATAAACTAAACTTACAATTAAAAATTTCAAAAATAATATAATAAAAACAATAACAGTAAACTGTTTACAAAGGAGGACATAAAAATTCCAAAAATAATATAATAAAAACAATAACTGTAAACTGTTTACGAAGGAGGAATGATGGCTTAAATGGATATTAGAGATCGCTCAAAGGCTTAAGTTAAATGTCCTAATTTTTGGATTTCTTTTATCAGGAGAACTTCCCAATGCAATTGTGAGTGAAATAGTATTTTTACAGTGTTCCTCAAATAGTGTTTTTTATATGTATATTTATCAGGA
>JASDQU010738412.1:244849-263046 GCA_032191745.1 Picea mariana | reverse complement strand
CCAATCTTCGCCCATGCCTCTGCAGGCTTTCCCGAACGAGTCCAACGATATCCGATAGGTTTTAAGTTCCATATATTTGGTTGGTTCATGTTCCTCACTATGTTCGGTCCGGGTCTGATTTGTGCTCCACGGGTTTCCTATGGTATTCCCTCCTGTATGTTGTTTACTTTCCTCTTATATAATTTCACTCCTTGCACGCCTCTGTCCTCTTATCGTCCGAGGGATTTGACTCGGTTCTTCGACTCACTGTTCTCCCTTTCGTTGGTTTTTCGCTCGGCATCTCTTCTCCCTCTGCAGTTGTAACTAGAGAGTCGTTGTCCTGGTACACACTTGTTACTCGTAGTGATTTACCAGAGTTTCGATCTGGCCAATTTTAGTTTTCTCTTTCATGGTCGGCTTCTTGATTCGTTTCCAACCAATCTTCGCCCATGCCTCTGCAGGCTTTCCCGAACGAGTCCAACGATATCCGATAGGTTTTAAGTTCCATATATTTGGTTGGTTCATGTTCCTCACTATGTTCGGTCCGGGTCTGATTTGTGCTCCACGGGTTTCCTATGGTATTCCCTCCTGTATGTTGTTTACTTTCCTCTCTTCAAGTTTTCTTTTACCTTCACTCAAAGTTGCTTCGCTTTGTTTAATCTCTGCTTGTGACTTCTGCTCAGCCTCCTTTTCTACTTTTTGTTTTAGTTTCATAGGTTTTTGTGGTTTTGTTTTCTGTTGGTCTTCAAATCATTTTTGTTGTGTCTAAAGGTGCTTTCTATAGTTTAATAAGAAAGATGTGTAATTTTTTTCTTTTTTTTTTGTTGGTTTTTAAATCATTCTTGTTGTACTGTTTTCTACAGTTCAGTAAGAGGAAAATGTATAATAACATTTAAAAAAAATATATTTTAGTGTACCTGTTATAAATTAAATATTTTAATATCCATCTTAATTAAAATAATTTTCTATCAATTATATATATAGAAAAAGAAATAAATCCAATAATTGGAAGTAAAAAAATATAATTTCATTAATAAGGGTTTTCTACTTCTAAAAAAAAGAGAAATGATTAAATCATTCAATGTTTAATATTATGGAGTTGACATTAATAAGGGTTTTCTACTTCTAAAAAAAAGAGAAATGATTAAATCATTCAATGTTTAATATTATGGAGTTGACATGTGACATTTAAGAAAAAAAATTAAAAAGGAAAAAATGATTTCAATGTGGGTCATAAATTAAACATTTCTATTTTCATATATATATATATATACATATTGGATGGTGCCCTGATTAAGAAGCCTAACCCCAGGGGGATGATCAAGGATGATTTTATGGAAATTTATATTAATAATAATAATAATCTATTTTTAAGGTCACGGCCAAGTCACACCAAATTGGTGTATGAGACCCCCTTTTTTGTGGGACAAGGGACCCCCTCCGCCTAGCTATTTGACTGGTAAAGTCTACGGAGGTATACATACCCTACCCCCCTCTGGATTTGAACTTGTGACCTCTTAAGAGGATTAAAAAGTAGAAACTTGGACTAATCTTATAGTTTTGTAAAAATATTCAAAATTCTAAAGATTTTATATAGTTTCTATAAAAAAATTATCATTTCTAAAGTAAAATAGATATATTGTATGGAATTTGGGGAATTTTTTTTTGAAAAAAATCATAGAAAATTAGTTTATTGAGGAAATTTAGTCCCTAAAATCATCTATTAAAAGATCAAGAGAGTCAAACTTATAACCTCCCCACTTAATCACTAAAAAAAATTTTCATGTGCTCAAAACTGTTTGAGATAACACTTGAACTATATATAACAATTAAAAATTGATACTTGATATTTTAACATCCACCAACTTTATATAAAAAATAATTAAAAATAAAGTAGATATAAATAATTTTATTAAATATAAATATAAATAAACTAAACTTACACTTAAAAATTTCAAAAATAATATAATAAAAACAATAACCGTAAACTGTTTACAAAGGAGGACTTAAAATTTCCAAAAATAATATAATAAAAACAATAACTGTAAACTGTTACGAAGGAGGAATGATGGCTTAAATGGATATTAGAGATCGCTCAAAGGCTTAAGTTAAATGTCCTAATTTTTGGATTTCTTTTATCAGGAGAACTTCCCAATGCAATTGTGAGTGAAATAGTATTTTTACAGTGTTCCTCAAATAGTGTTTTTTATATGTATATTTATCAGGAGAATTTCCCAATGCAATTGTGAGTGAAATAGTATTTTTACAGTGTTCCTCTGTTCCTCAAATAGTGTTTTTTATATGTATAAATCTTATTTTTTTAATGAAAAATCTATTCGGCATCCTTCAAAACTGCAGGACACTCTTGTAATTTCAACTATAATTGTCAGTGAGTGAAATAGTATTTTTACAGTGTTTCTCAAATGGTGTTTTTATATGCATAAATCTTATTTTTTTAATGCAAAAATATATTCGGCATCCTTCAAAACCGCAGGACACTCTTGTAATTTCAACCAAAATATGTAATTTCAACTATTTTCTATGATTTTGAAAAAAAAAATCGATTTTTTTTTTGTAACGTATAGACTGTCTGGCACAAATGGCACATAGAACTCGTCAAAGCAAACGGCGTGCAGATTTATTCCGTTGACAAAAGAGAAACGAAGAGATGCCTTTGGAGAATAGCCGAAGGCAAAGAATTAATTGGCGAACACCTAATTCCTGACAGATCTATTCTCTCTGATAACTCAGTGGAACTCTATGAAAATCTACTACTGTGTTATAGAAGAATTTTTGCAGCCAAAGGAGCCAAACCATATTTCATCATGAAGGGATGAAGAATTCATCTATCAGGGCTACCACTTCTACGCATGTGGGAATTTGAAGATGAATCAATTATAACGACGAGCTGGTCCTTTTCCAGAGGTTATAACCCGAAAGCACAGAGGATATAGCAACGAACAAACAGCTGAGGAAGGCCATGCTCACAGAGGCCGCTGCCATGTCCGTGTAGATATTAGTGGCTCCACCATTCTGATTGTTCAGTACGTACGTGCGCACTGCCGCCGCAGAAGCACTAGACATCAATAAATACGCCAATATCTGCAACCACAGGCAATGAATAATATGTCCTGAACTTAAACTTAATTTACACTAGCACTAAATCTTGTAGTAATTGCACTGAGAATGAAAAAGTGACGCTAACAAAACATATTTGAGATGGGAGATCTATCAAATCTGACCTGATCGCAGATGAAATCTATGTAATAGAAGAAAGTGTAAATCCTTCTGGTTATGAGTTCATAAATGGCCTTGGCAAGCTGAAGCGCCAGGTAAACGGATGCTATGAGAGCTACGGAGAAGCAATAACTGTCCAACATAGTTAACAAAATTAGGCTCTATTTTATACAATATTTAAAGACATCTTAATTGGGCATAGAGCCTCATTCTACAACTCAGTATTAGGTCGTATTAGTTTGATATGTGATTTCGTACCTAAATTCGAAGTTGAAATGGATTCTAAAAATTGTATGCTTATAAAAATTTCTAAAAGATTTCATCCTTCTCGACGCTCAGTAAAAACAAAATTAAAATAAGTATATGATAATGGATATATGATCGACTTTGCAACAGACCTATATTCTCCAAAAGCGTTAAAATTCCAGAGCAGAGTCTCAATTAAGATGCCGACGGTTGTAACCAAGTAGTGGTTGTTGGAGGCCATGATAACGAAGGACAGGAAGGAGAAGAGGAGTGCAACAGATCTGAGCACAATATTTGCTATTTCCATGCGCTTTTCTCGATGCTTCGTTATAATGGAGGTCAGGGTTGATCCTGCATTTGCAGACGCTTGAAGTGGTTGAGGTGAGGCCGAGTATGATTGTGGTGTCGCCTGTGGATCATATTGACCGCCATCGGGCTCTCTAAACCCCAAATTGGCATGATTCCCTAGTTCGATGTCCACTGTATGTGGATGTGGTTCTTCTACAGGCGCCGATGGTGTTGGACTCATCGCTCTAATCGATCACTATTTCCTAAAGCTTCAACTTGTTCTTCAGACTGATGCACATGATGTTGAACAATTAACAATATATAGGCGTTTTAGGTCAAGGTAAGCCTGCTGGCAATGCGCTGGCCTTGGCCTTCACTCGAGGCACGTATTAGGTCAACGCCTACTACAAGTAGAAAATTATGCATCCAGACTTATTGCTGGAATAATTCAAGATCTGAGTATGTAGATTTTTACAGAGAGATAGCTATAATAGCATAGCTATAGTTGAAGTAGATTTTTTTTTGGATATACCTGTATTATGATTTTTTTACAGAGATAGTTATAGTTGAAGTAGATTTTTCTGGATATAATTGTGTCATGTTTTTAATAGAGATAGTTATAGTTGAAGTAGATTTTTTTGGATATAACTGTGTAAGGGGTTTTGAAATGTCCAAAGTTTAGAGTTGACACTCCATCTATCAAAGAAAGTTTTTTTCTGTCCCTGATTATGGATATAGTATCCACTCAAACATTGAAAGTTTCTAAACCCTAACACAGTTATATCCAAAAAAATTTAATTCAAGATTATATATATAAGGACAACATTGAGGAATTCTATCATAATTTTACAACTACCCTTTCCACTTCCATTAACAAGTTCTCTTTAGAGGTGTCCCATAAAAAGAATAATAGAACAACCAATCCTTGGTATGATAAAGAATGTAAAATTGCTAGGAAAGCCATTAGGGATGCTTCTAATGAGCCCTTAAAACTAGATAAGATCAATAAGTACAAATCCCTAATTAAAAGAAAAAAAAGATACTATATCAATAAAAGNTCCTAAGAAGTTCTGGAGCCAAATTCTAAAATGCAATACTAAAGAAAATAATAGGATTCCCTTAACGAACTGGAATTCCTACCTTAAAAGTCTTTACGAGTTCCCTAATGCCATGGACACCATTTTTATTGTCCCTACAAAGGAAGAAGTGTTTTCTTTAGACGACATAGAGTTCGGGGTTAAGCGGCTCCCAAATGGGAAAGCTAAGGACATTGAAGGCTACGAAGCTGAAATTTTTAAAATCTGAGGGTCAATCCTTATCCCTCACATATACAAGCTCTTCAATTTAGCAGTCAAGCAGGGCTTCCCTAAACCCTGGACGCAAAGCCTCATTGTTCCTATTTTTAAAAATGGAGATAAAAACATTCCCTCTAATTATAGGACCATTATGATTAGCCCGATTTTAGCCAAGCTTTATGGAATTATTTTGGAAAAGAAAATTAGCATTTGGCTAGAAATTCATAGTAAAATAGCTAAAGGCCACTCTGGGTTTAGGAGATATCATTCAACTGTGGACCATCTTGTTACCTTTAGGATCATTGCAGAGGAGTTCCGCAATACTAAAACCAATCTTTTTTGTTGTTTTGTTGACTTTAGAAAAGTTTTTGACATGGTTTCTAGGAAAAACCTTTGGAATAGGTTGGAAGAGATAAAAGTGCCTCTCGAGTTGAGGGTTGATGCAATAAGGATGTATGAGAACGTTATTGTTAAGTTTAAAAACACCGAAGGCTGGTCAAAAGAGATTAACTGCAATATCGGAGTCAAACAAGGTTGTCCCTTGTCCCCTACCCTTTTTGGCATATACATTGATAAATTAGAAGAATGCTTGGAAAAAGTAGGTTGTGTCGGCCCTACTCTCACTGGTATAGTCATCAATCTTCTTCTTTATGCCGGTGATATCGTTCTTATGGCAAGGAGTCCCCATGATCTTGAAAACCAACTAAGAATCCTCAAAGACTTTTGCTCCAATATGGGTATGACTGTTAATACTGATAAGACTAAGGTCATGATTATTAAATCCAATAAGATCCCTTATGATACCTTGGTGTATGACAACAACAACTTGGAGGAAGTGACTTCATACAAATATCTTGGGATTGATATTCACCACAAGCTTAATTGGAATTATAGCATTGAGAAAAGGATTATTGGGGGATGGAAAGCTTATTATGGGCTTGAAAACAATTGTAAATCAGCTGAACTTTGGAGTTGGGATAAGAAGAAACTCCTCTTTGAGACTTTTGTTACACCTGTTATTATTTATGGATGTGAAGTCTATGAATCCTAGACAAAGAGCAAATACAAAATAATTTTATAACCTATAATCTCAAAATTAAAGGAAATACGCCCTATCCCATCCTCCTCGTAGAAACAAGCCTCTCCCCCATTGAGAGCATGGCTATGACTAGATACCTAATGTATAAGAACAAGTTAAACAACATGGAAGACAAGAGGCTACCTAAAATTGCTTCCAAATCAAGTCATAACCACCATCAACTCAAGCGAGGATGGCATAAAGACTCCTGGTCTTGGCTAAACTATTGGGGAATCATGGAAGAAACCATTTTGCAGAATAAAGTTTAAGGAAAAAATGTGGTGTGATAAAGAGTTAGAGGGAAAAAGAAAATTAAGGTATTATAAAGATGTAATCAACCCTAATCTAGAAGATCAAAATTATCTATCTGTTTTGGTCAATTTCTAAAACACCATGGGATGAAAGAGTGTGTCACCTTTGTTACACTAAGAAGGTTGAAGATGAAAAGCACTTTTTCTTAGATTGTCCAGCCTATACCCATATTAGATCTCATTTTCAAAATATTGATCACACTACCAACCTTCCTAACTTCTTAACTCAACAAAAGTATGGTGATCTTGGAAAGCTTCTCTTAATGCTTTTCGAGCACAGAAACAAAATTCTAAAGAATCACAAGTAATCACTTACCTTCTTAAGGTCCGATAGACCAATTAGGTCTTAGTGGACGTTAATCATCATCATCACCATATAATACTTCACAAGTAATAATAATATATCATTACTCTTACTATTGTAGGAGGAACTATACTCTTGAATCTCATTTTGTTTGACTTTAATTTCTCCATTTTTTTAATCAATCATAAATAATGTAAAGTAAAAGGGGCATATTATAGGTTCAAGTGAACAAGAGAGGGTCGGCTTTGACTGTTAAAACATTTTGTTATGGGAGGAATCTAGCCAGTTACAGATTTTAGATTTTTTTTTATTGTTCATTGTTCATTCTGCAGGTTCGATGATTTGGATTGATATGAAATGGAAACTACAGATATTAGATTTTTTTAATTGTTCATTGATCATTCTGCATGTTCGGATTGATATAAATGAAATTAAAGATAGAAAAGTAAAGTAAAAATATTTTTTATTTATTACAATTAATTTTTTATATATTAAATTTTGATAATTTAAATTGATATAAAATAAAAATAAAAAAGGTTTTAAAAAAACTAAACTTCCCTCATTTATAATATTATTAAACTGGAAAACTTGACTAGCTATGATATGTATTTCAAGTCAATCATTGTATTTTTTAAAATATGACCACTTGCCCATCATCATGTCATTATAGAAAGACAACTTGCCCATCATGTCATTTTCAAAAGGTATAATCTCATTCTAGTGACATCATTTATGCTTACAGCATTCATATTGTGCTTGACTTACAATTATTAATTATTTGTTAGATGTTATATTATTTATTATTATTTTTAAGTAATATTTATTTTCTTAGGTATAATCTAATTCTAGTAACATCATTTATGCTTACAGCATTCATATTGTGCTTGAATTATTAATTATTTGTTAGATGTTATATTATTTATTATTATTATTAAGCAATGTTTATTTTGTTAGATAATAGTAGGTGATGTATAAGTTGTAGGATTTAAATTTTATTTGTAAGATGTTATACTATTTATTATTATCTTTAAACAATATTTATTTTATTAGGTAATATTGAATGATGTATAAATTGTGTCATCAATATTCATTAACATATTTTTCTGTTTTCAAGTAACTGTTGATGATGTATAAATTGTCAGATCTAAATTGTGTGGCAGAATTATCCAATAACATATCTTTCTAGATATATGTCGGATCTGAATTGTGTGGGGGAGTGGATATTGGTTGCCATTATTATCCAATAACATATCTTTATGTTAAGATATATCTATAAGAGTGTCCATTTCTTCATTTTCTACAAATCCTAAAATATATATGCTAAGATGTAAGATCATATATGCTAAGATGTAAGATTTTAGTATAGATGAATTTTGATCATTTCTATATTTGACCATATAATTATTAGTGAAACAACAATTTTTCATTATTTAAATTGTATTTTTTAATATATAAATAAATTCAACATGAGAAAAACACCCAAAACACTCTAATTATATAAATTTAATAACTAACAAGTTATAACCAAATTTAAGGCTAAATTAGAAAGAAAATAAGTTTAGAATCCATGGTTTACATATTTACATATTATAGGAACCCTAACTGTTCTAGAAACTCATGGTTTAGTATTGTATATCTCTTGTTGATTTGACCTTTTCTAGAAACTCCCAACATCCCTATGCTAAGATATAACCACTTAGAAGAATGCATTTCCCTATGTTCTACAAAGTTACAAACAGGTAACTGTTATGATATTGTTGTAAATTTCTGGTTGACTTGGCCTAACTATTATGGTACTGTGTTGTGAATCTCTCGTTGGTTTGACTTTAATTTCTCCATTTTTTCAATCAATGGCAAATAATGTAAAGTAAAAGATCATATTGTAAATTTAACATGAACAGCATCAGTGAGCATAGAGGGCGTCGTCTCTGATTAGCTAAAACATTTCATGGCTGGAATCTGGCAAATTACAGATCTATTTTACAGTTTTCATTTTCGCTGGAATCTGGCAAGTTACAGATCTATTTTACAGTTTTGAGGGTTTGGGTTGATAGGGAATGGAATTGAACATATACAATGCAACAAGAATGCTCTTCTTCATTCACCAAAAACTAAATTTATACATATATCCAATCGCCTGGTACATTATTGTGCTCCATTTCACCTTTCCTCATAATCTGCACCATGGGTAGTTTCAAAGACCTCCATGAACCCTGAGATCACAATTACAGATTGATGTAATTGCACGCAAAAATTATACGAAAAGAATCACGGAAAAGTGGAAAATACGCTAGAATGTGTGGCGTTTTAGTCAAACGTTGGCCCACGCCAACGAAGAGCGGTGAACCTAAAGATGCTCGTTTATAGAAAGTGCTTGGAAGATACGCAATGTAGGAGGACGGTGATATACTCTTGTGCAGACTGACAAGATAACCATGTGATGAAGCAATAAAAGAATAACAAAGTAATATCTGTGTACGCATTTTGTATCTGTCTTAAGGTTTTTAAGTGATTATTATGTTTTCTATCCAGACAGTTTTCTCTCATTCTCTGTAATTTTGAAGCGCAAGTTTTTCTTCGTAATCTGATTAAAACAAATTGGTCGGATTATACAACTAGATGTAAAATTTGAAGTACACCTATTTCTCTAGGCTATCTGTAATTTTGAAGCGCGAGTTTTTCTTCCTAATTTGATTAAAAAAATTGGTGGGATTATATACTACATGTAAAATTTGAATTACACCTATTGAATTTGGGCATAATTAATGATCTTTTAATTATAAAAACTAATTTTATGATTAACAATTGAAGATATTAGCATATTTTTAGTCGTCCTCTTAAATCAATGAATAATGAATGAAATGAGATTTCATGTTCATAAATTTATTGCAGTTTTTAAAATTTAAGTTTCCTTATTTACTTTTTTACATTTACTTAATATAATTAATATTTTACTACCATTACCACTGATTGTCAGGTTTACCTAATTAACAAAGATTAATATGTATAATATTAAGTTATGTTGTTTCATTTTTTAATGTGCTTTGAGATTGTGGAAATGAAAGTTCACTTAAAGTTGAAGACTTCATATTTTATTTGTTTTAGATGTTGGCTTCTTATTGGTGATGTTTTTAGTCTAGCCACTGTTTATGTTCTCCAAATGGACAGAGTTAAATACCCTGCAAAGCAGACCATTTAGAGCCTCTTTCATGGATTCGCGTACTCTTCTCAGTCTAGCCACTATTTATGTTCTCCAAATGAACAGAGTTAAATAGCCTGCAAAGCAGGCCATTTAGAGTCTCTTTCATGGATCCCCTTACACAAGTTTTAGTATTTATGCTTTTTAACGGGAAAACTGTTTTTTTTTTTTTCTGGCCAAAACTCTAAGATAAACCCTAATTAGGATTTGTAAATGAAATAAATCTTTCTGATTTTATCAGCCACAATCATGTGAATGTGCTAATTTTATATTAATTTTGATTTATAAAGTAACATTTCAACAATTCTTCATCCACTAAATTTCAGTAATTCTTCGTAAACCAAGTTTTAAAAATATAAATATTAACCATTATCAAACCCTAATTTAAACTTATCTTATTGCTGCTGTTATTGATGCATCTGCAGTACTTTACTATGCTGTTATTGATGCATCTGCAGTACTTTACTATGGTATGGATACTTTTTTAATATACAGATGCATCTGCAGTATTTTACTATGGGCATTTTTTTAATATATCTGTTTCAAATCCTTTTAGTGCTATAGCTAATTGCGAATACACTGAATTTGAACAATGATTTTTGCCTAATGTTAATGTGGAGTCTCCTATTATAATATACGCCTTGTTATCTTGTTATATCTAAGTGCCACTGTTTAGCAGAATAAAAAAGAATAAGGCCTCGTTGACAGCCTCAACGTGACAACAAGATTATGTTCAAAAAATAACACTAAAAATTGTGTTCTTGCGTGGAAGTCTGATAAAACCCTACAGGACAATTATCGAGATCCGATTTGGCAGGGAGCTGCGAGTGGTTGCCATTATAGTTTCTAAATCCAAATAAAAGGAATTACATATCAAATTTAGTGTTCAATATTGTTGTCAAACGATAATAACATGACGCAATCTGAATTTGAAACCAAAACCATCCATTTAGTAGAGACAAAGGATATGTAATAGAAATAGAAATAGAAATAGAAATATAGTATAAATTTAATTTTGGTTATTAGATTATTATGATAATGATGATTATTAATGTCCATTAAGATTAAGGTTGGTTTATCAGATTTTAAGAATATTATTTCTATGTTGGAAAAACATTAGGAGAAGTGTTTCAAGATCACTTTAGTTTTAATAACTTGGAAGGTTAGGAAGGTGGTATTGTGATAAATATTTTGAAGTTTAGATCTAATTTGGGTATAAGCATGGCACTCTAGGAGAAAGTGGTTTTCATCTTCAAGCTTTGAGTGTCACAAAGGTGGCATATTCTTTCATGCCATGGTGTTTTGGAAATTGTTCAACTCCCAATTTCACTATGCAACTCATGAGAATTAGTTCTTATTTTAGCAATATTGATTCCCTTCCTTAAGCTAGTCAAAACATAAAGATACTTTTGGTTTTCAAGATTAGAGTTAACCACCTCCTTAGAGTATATTAATTTTCTTCTATCCTCTAATTTTTTATAGCACCAAAGAATCTCCTTAAATTTAGCTTTAATGATATTTTTAGTATCGTTGGTATTTTGTAGAATAACTTCTTCTTTTATTCCCCAATGATTTAGCACTTGGCATCATTGTGCCATCCCCCATCCCCTCTTAAACCGTTGGTGATTTTGGCTATATTTTGTAGTAATTTTGAGGATCGTGTGTCATCCATGTTGTTTATCATCATAGTTGTGTTATCAATGGGGGAAATGATCGCTTCTATGAGGAGGATATGATAGAGTGTATTTCCTTTAATATTGAGATTATAAGTTATAAATTATCGAGCGATATTGCATCCCCAAACTGTTGGAAAAAATGTTGTCATTGTTGTGGGCCAATCACCAGGTGGCAGACCGAATCAGGGAAAATGGTTTGTGAACGTGAAGTTAAAGACCTGGTGACCTAGTGGGCCGATTGCTCGGTGTCTAGAACATGGATGGAGGGTCAGCTCAATATTAATGTCCCAGTGGCCCGATGGTTCAGTGGGTCAGCTCTGATGCTACATCAGTGCCACATGACATGCTAAGACAGTGGCACATCAGTTAGTAGATAAAGAGGGATTCCAAGTTAGTGCCATGCAATATCGTCTAACTAGATCAAAGTGAAGTGTTAAAAGCATAATTTTAAAGTTTATAGGGGCTCGGTGGCCTGGTGGTCCGATATCAGCATATTAGATATTGGAAGATCGGAGTGTATGTATAGTGTTGAAGTCTCGGTGGCTCGATAGGATGATGCCCCAATAGGCTAGCTTAGATGCCACATCAACATCCATGCTCAAGCCACGTGGAGACCATGTCATCTTCCATGCCAGAGCCATAACTAGCAGCCAAGACAATACAGATAGCCACGCTAAAACCACCTCATCTTCCATGCCAGCACAGTGGTTAGAACATAGAGTAGTATGGTTCAAATATCGAATATCGAAAGATTGAATAGAAGCATTGCATTGTAGAAGTCTCAAGGGCCCGGCGGGCCAATGCTCTAGTGGGCCAATTGCCTAGTAATCGGAACACTGCGAAACATGGTTCCATACCGTATCAGGTGAAAGCGCAATGTCGAAATATTGAAGGCTTGATGGGTCGATGGTCGATGCCGCAATGATGCCACGACAGTGGCCATGTAGAAGCCATGTAAGAACCATGACAATAGCCATGGCATACAGTACACAAGGAAGGAGTCCACGTGGATGCCACGTCAAACACAAAGATTGTCGGTGACCGAGACCACGTCGTTTTCCATGTGTAGTTCCATGTGTCATGCCACGTCGGTGCTACATGTAGTGCGGTATTTAGCCCACGTGTCACAAGAATATTGGACCACGTATTGGATAGTTGATCCAGGTGGATATTGGTGGCCACCCACCTATTCCAACTGGCTCCTCTTGACAGTTTTTAGTTCAACATGTTTCTCTGTAATGATGACATTTCTTTGTAATTGTGGGTTCTTCACTTTTGTGGCTATACTAAAGCCCTACACAACATCCAGGTGGATATTGGTGGCCACCCACCTATTCCAACTGGCTTATTTTGGAAGCTTTCATGTTAGTACATCTTTCTGTAATTCCAGGCCCATTTTGGGGCCCTAAAAAGTGTTTTTTGTCTTTCCATCGTCAAACTATAAACAAAGTTAGAGTTTGACAACATAATGTGTATTTATCGAAAATACCTTTCCAACGGGCTATCACACACCTAAAACAAAGGTCCTGTGCAAAAATTACAACCCCAGGAAGTTGAGGTACCAACTTACCCATTGGGGCCCACATAACTTTTGGTGTTTCATCTCCTAGGGTTAGGTTTTTGGATGTTTAGGATTTTGGCATTCATGAGTAATGTTAAAAATGCCTATGGAGCTTCATTGTAATCATTCTTCTTAGACAGATGCTCATAGTAGCCACATCTCTTCTCAGAGATAGCTACCACCATTTGAGCAAGTTGTTTTCAATTCTGTATTTTTACAGTTTCATCCTATTTTATTTATTCAATAGAAGTTATTGTTCATTGAATATATGTCATTGTTCTCCATATCTCTATCTTATTTTATTCAATATTTTATTCAATTTGTTCCGCTCATAAACCTGGATCAGTGGTATCAAAGCGGTCTGCTCTTCATTTACTTTTCTCCGTGAATGTCCCCAATAAGATCTAGGTACAAGAAGTTGGGACTCAAACCATTCGAACCTTTGCAATATTGGCCACACCGAGCCCGAAAAAAACTCATGGGGGACGAGAAGAAATATGATGGAGAAGGAGATCCTTTTAAATTGTTTCTCGAGGAAGCCCTTGCACGACAAAGGAATGAAATGATGGAAAAATTTGCACAGATCCTTCGGCATCTTCCCACAGGAGATGCATATTCATCAAGCGGCCATGCAACCCCCTTCAAGGTACAAGTAAATTTTTATATTCTATTATTTGAAGGACTGATAGATGCAGATGTTGTAGATAAATGGTTGAATCTGCTCGAAGGGTATTTTTCAATCCACAATTTTTTTGATAGGGAAAAGATTACTTTTGCACTCCTCAAGGTCATCCCCCATGTTAAGGACTGATGGGATACTTACTCTAAGAAAAGGGCCATAGAAGAATCTGCAATATTTGCGGTCACCCCCACATGGGATTCCTTCAGGGATGCCATTAAAGAACAATACTACCATGTTGGAAGCTACGAGGACCAATACACAAGATGGACCATGTTGTGTCAGGGAAGGGAACAGAAAGTTCTCGATTTCACCAGTATTTTCCATAACCTGCACACCAAATTGGGTATCAAAGACTCTAAACAACATCCGGTGCTCAAATACTGCAACTGTCTGCATAGATACATTCAAACAAAAATGGATTTTCTGGACATCGCATCATTAGGTGTGGCTTATAGATATGTTGTCAAGATCGAGTAGAAATTTAAGAAGAATAGGTAAGAGTTTGGATCTACAAACTCCTCATAGTTGAAGCAGGGAAAATATGGCCCCAACCCACAAAACAGGGGACATAGAAAAGATGGCCACTCTCAAGAAAACCAGTCCAAGCCACAACCCAAGAAGGGTAATGAGAAGTTGAAGAGGGACACAGGAAAGTGGTATGAATACCATAAAATCTCTTGGAAGAACACTGAAGAATGTTGCTCCAAGTAGTCACTGGTGGCCGAGATGAAAGCTTCCAAGTCAAAGGCATATTCTGACTCTGAATCAAATCCATAAGGAGGGAAGCAGATTATCGATGTCGAACCCAGTACCACTGTCGCTATGAGCTAAGCGAACCAGAAGAACCTGAGGAAGGGGAACACCTCTTTCACTCACAGATGTGGGTAAAGGGGGATCCACTTCATTTCATTGTCGATAGCGACAATTAGAAGAACATGATCTCAACAGAGGTCATCAAGTGGTTGGACCTTCCGATGACAACACACCCACATCCCTACACCATCTGTTGGCTTCGCCAAGGAATATATCTATGTATCAGCCAACAGTGTTGTCTTCCCTACGGCATCAATCCCTTCAAAGACGAGGTATTGTGTGATATTACTCCCCTTGAAGTTTGTGATGTTCTTTTAGGCCAACCATATTTGTGGAAGCGAAATTCTATGTATGAGTCTAGAACCCGCAGTATTATTATTACTTTGGGTATACAATTGTACAGGATACCAAAGGTAGTGCTTCCTACCTTTATTTCTTTAATCTCTGCTAAGAAATGCAGTAACGTCATTTCACAGACCGGGAATTTCATCTTATTTATGATCTGTGCTCATAGTAAGCAGAAGGTCATTGCCACATCTATGACATCTACATGGAGCCTCTCTTTGCAGTAGAAGCAAGTGGACAAGATCGTCGAAGAGTACATAGACATCTTATCCTCACCCATCGGGGTACCGACGGACTACCAAGTCAAGCATCCAATTGATATAACCCTCGGTGCACCTCTGCCTAATGGACCAATCTATTGTCGCTCGCTGATGGAAAATGATGAAATCAAGCGTCAGATCCAAGAGCTTCTTCAAAAGGGGCACATTATACCCAAATCCTCCCCTTGTGGAAGCCCAATTGTACTGGTGCAGAAGAAAGACAGGACTTGGCATCTCTGCATTGATTACAAAGCATTAAACAAAATCACAGTCAGGAACTGGTATCTAATTCCCTGAATTGATGACCTTCTTGACCTAAATTCTGGCTACCACGAGGTTCCCATCGAACCAATTGATGTATGGAAGACAACTTTCAAATATAAAAAAGGTCTCTTCGAATGGTTGGTCATGCCCTTTGGCTTAAAAAAAGCACCAACAAACTTCATGATGTTGATGGATGATGTATTGAGACCCTTCACCAACTCTTTTCTGGTGGTATATCTTAATGACATCCTCATCTTCAACAGAACTTGGGAGGAGCACATGCAACATATTTAGCAAGTTTTGAGAACTCTGCGGAAACACAAGCTATATGCCAACTTAGGAAAATGCTACTTTGGAATGAACAAGGTCCAATATTTGGGATACATTGTTGATGAGCATGGGGTACATGTGGATCCAGCTAAGATCCAAGTCATCTATGACTGGCCAGCCCTGACCACACTAACCGATCTTCGGAGCTTCTTGGGACTTTCCAACTTCTACTGACGATTCGTGTTGGGATTATCCCATATTGCATGGGCCCTCATCCAATTAACCAAGGGTGGTGGCAAGACAAAGTTCGCATGGGGGAAGGCACAAAAACTAGAATTTGATGATTTGAAGCATCGCGTGTGCTCAGCTCCAGTACTCTCCTTACCTGATCAACAAAAATCGTTTGAGATTGAGATTGATACATTTGACTATGTTGTAGGTGCAGTTCTCACTCAGCACAATCATATAGTATCATACCATAGTGAGACTCTCTCAAATACCATCCGAAAATACCCCACCCATGACAAGGAAATGTATTCCATTATGCAAGCCTACCGCCAATGGAAACATTACATTCTGGGAAAGGAGACAATCGTCCACACTGATCACAAGCCTCTGTAGTTCATATAGACACAGGGGAGTTTGCAGAACAACCGCCATTAAAAGTGGTCCACATACCTACAACAGTTCCATCTCAACATAAAGTATAAGACAGGGAGCACAAATCGTTTCGTTGATTACCTTAGTTGACCTCTCATTGTTGCACTCACCATTGTGCTCCATTCCAGTGGGCATGAGGCATCTGAGTGGCCCCAACTTTATCAACGAGATACTAACTTCGCCACCACCTATCGGCTCTTGGGTATAGGCGTGAATGTCACTGATTTTCTCATTCAGGATGGACTGTTATTCCATTTGGGTCACCTCTGTGTTCCCGCAAGTGAGCGTCCAAATTTTCCTATTGCTATTGTCACCTGTGAGTTAACTGAAAGATATTGTTGTTGTTGTTATCCTGAAATTGTGGGAATTGAGTTGAAAACTAGTTGAAGAACCAAGTTGTCAGGCCCTTGGTAGAAGAGGCGGGTTGTTAGGCCTGTGAGCATCTCTCTCCAGGTGAGAGAGTCTGCTAGGAAGTTGTTTTCTCCCAGAGAGAGTCCAGCACCAGCTACAGAGCTTTGAGAATTCATGATCCTTGTCAAGACCCGGAGATGGAGGTGAAGCATCGATGAACTATGCTTGTGAAGGTGTATACTTCTGGGTGGAATAGGCATGTGTCGAATGAGAGTCTATGAGTAGTGGGCGTAAGAAGGCTCTTGGAGAGAATCCTTCCAGTTGCTCTGTGCAGCTTTCCTTTTTATGTAACCTCAACCTAGTCTAGGATTCCCTTGCCCAGGGTGGAGCTTGGTCCCAGCTCGGGGGTGACCCACTGCTGAGCGTGATGAGAAGCGTGGTCTAAGGTAGGGAGGTTCATGGAATGTCTTCACGTGGTTGGTGGAGTTACTACAATTTCAAAAATAAGTATCTGTATGTGTTTAATTTCAATTAAAATTCATGTATGTGATGCTAGTAATATTATCATGAATTCTATTGCATAGATGAATTATTGTTATTTCCATGAATTATGTATGGTAGTAGTAATTATGCGTTTACTCTGTGTTAATTCATTTAACTTCATTTAAATGCATACTATATAAGTGTTATTCCGCGTAGTAGTGTTGTCCGACAGTGGGGTTGATGGTCGAGGACGTTACAATATGGTATCAGAGCCATGGTTTCAATGTTGAGCCTGGATGGGCCAGATAAGTGGTCTTTGGACCCAAGGTTTCGAGTGGAAATGGTGTTCAAATGGAACCAATTTCAAACCTTAAAATGTTTCTGAGTGCCAAGGGGTTACTTGGCTGTGTTACGAAGCTCAGGAGGAGTAGTGGTAGAATAAAACCACATTCGGCATGGTATTTGACCACGGAGAGAGAGAGCACTCAACACTTGGGGTGTTGGAGTCGTAGGATCTGTTTGGGAAAAAGGAGAGTCCTTTATGACCGTCAGATCCAGAGAAGGTGCAGGAGGGTTATCCTAAAAGCCCTTCGAACTTCGCGACATCGGAGAAGCTTGATTCAAAGATATGAGAAAGGCCGAAAACCGAAGCTTCGAATTCCCGGAAGAGATCTACACCTTAGATCTGAGGGGATAAACTTGACCATTAGATCTTAGAGAAGTCGGAATTTCGTAATTCGAAAGATTGAAATGGCATTTGGAACGTGATAAGTGTCACCCATCTAATTGGGCCACAAGTCAGCCGCTAGTATTCCACCATGTGGCATCCTGTATGAGTAGGGTTAGTGATGCCGGAGGTTACATAACGTAGTTAAAATTTGGGGGACCCACAATG